>JAOEHQ010020883.1:0-25408 GCA_025447715.1 Asclepias incarnata
ACGGCGTAGCCGTTCGATTAAGGGCTACGCCCGTACCGTCTCCATCCGTTTTCAACACATAACCCATAGGAATTTTTATTTTTATTTTTTTTTTTTGAAAAATTTTTTAAAATTTTTTTTTGGAATGGGTTTTTATTAAAAAAAAATCAAAAAATAAAAAATAAAAATAATAAAAATAAAAATACATACCAAAAAGAAGAGAGAATGAGGGGAAATGTGTGGCTGAGATTTGTCCCTTAGTTTCTACCATTTTTTTAAGATTCACGTGATTACAACTATAGTATTATTATTATTAAAAGAACAAAGGAAGCTAAGCTAAGCTAGTGGTGCATTTTTAAACAAGCAAATTGCCTGCCGAGTGGGAGTGGGAGTGGGAGTGGGAGTGGGAATGGGAGTGTACCTATCTATCCATCCATCCAGCTGCATATATATATATTATATATATATTTTATTTTAGACTACACTGACTGACTGACTAGATCATACAACAACAACAACTTGATGTATCCTACCTACGTACTGTCAAACTAACTTTATGACTTGAAAACTGAATAAAACTTAAATTTGATGGGCATGCCACAAACTGTTGATGAGTTTTAAAGGAGTTAATCATATGAATCTTGGTCACTAGATAAGGATAGAAGACCATCATCTAACTCGCATCCATGTAATCGACGATGGTGATGATGATGTTAAATTTGTTCTCTGGCCGGGCTTTTTGTTAATTAATTGTGTTTTATAAATTGGGAAAAAGGTTAACTTGTGCTTATTTTATATATTGAATGAATGTGATTATTATATATCTGATCGAAAGAAACTTGTCATTAATTTAATGTTTTTTTATTTTATTATGATCGAGTTCATTAATTTGGGTTTCGTTTGAACAATTATTATTATTATTACTTAATATAATCAGGTTTTGAACAACTTGTGTTTTTATTGAATGGTAATCTAATTAATTAATTTCCACGATTTCATATACATTTTGACATCATGTATCTTTTTTTCTTTTCTGTATAGGAATCGGAATCGGAATCGGAATTACTAACCTTGGAAATTAAGACACGTACGTACGGGAGAAGCTTCAATTCAATGAGAGGAGGGATGGAAATTAATACAGTTAAATCAAACAAACACGTACGTACGTACGTACAAAAGATAAGATTACAACGTACAACTAACTAACTGGAATCTTTTACTAATTAATAATTCCAATTCCAATGCATGCTTCTGTTAATGTTGCCGATTCCATTCCTGTTAATCATGAAGACGGCCTTCTCAAGTATTCATTCCCATTCCCATTCCCATTCCCATTCCTATAAGTTACCTTTTTACCCATTCCCATTCCTATTATTATTACTTACAACTCACACACACATATATATATTATATGTTTGTATATTATATTTTTGTTTCTTATCCAACTTATTGAGTAATGATGTAGTAAATTTAACACACGTGGAAGTAGCCTTTTTACCCTCGGGTAGCTAGAGGCATGACTTGCACCTTCCCTGTACCCCGCCTCAGATGGGGTTGGGTTATGGCTAACACAGTAAATTTGATATTTTTTTATACATAAGTTTGAATTTTTTACATCAAAGTTATAAAATTTGAAAGTGAGGTGATGTGTGTACATAACAAAAGCAGTCTCTTTACTCTCGGACAGAGATGACTGTTAGTCTGTTGCATTGCATCTTCCCTGTACCCCGCCTTAGACGAGGTTGGGTTATATATGGTGGTTGTTGTATAATGTTGTATGTAAATTTGACATTTTTATACATTTAAGTTATGAAAGTGAGGTGATATACATAACAAGTTTAATCCTTAAACAACAAAATTTGTGTGAATAGACTATTTTTTACCATTACGCGAAAAGGCTACACGGTTTATATAAAGTTTGTTGCGTATGGATAAAATTTGATATCATTTTTCATTTTGAAAGCCGTTTGCAAAGTGACCCAAGTGGGACACGAGACCTTAGTATAATGACCCAGATTTATAGAAGAAAACTACACGGAATAAATTGGGACAAATGATAATGTACGCTGGTATGTGAAGCGGAAAATCCCAAAACTGTTAGTAATAAGAACCAAATTTGTGATGAAATACTAGGTGCACTTCCTTCCGTTCATAAGTTTTGTTTTACCTCTTTTTGTTCCTTTTCATTTCTAATGTCGTAAATTATTAATTAGGGGTCATGGGACTACAGAGCATGATCGGTTGTGGCAACTGTTTGTGGTGTAATTGAGCGTGTTGGTTTATTTGTTTATGTATGTGAAGGTTGCTCCAAAGCGGTGGAGGTGGAGATTAATTTTAGCCAAGATGTGGTGTTGATGCTTTCTTCAATGAATTTGCCTGATGGAATCCAGGTACATCTTCCTCTATGATTTGTTTACCAACATTTGGGTTATTTTCGAAAGGGTGGGCAATTAAAACTTGGTCTGAACTAACAAAATCAGAAAATACGAATTGGGACTCGACCAAACCGCAGTGCAGTGCATTTCTAGATTTTCAACAAAGGACCTTTTTTTAATGTTGGTTTGGTCCTGTTCTAAACTGGAATCAAGCAGCTTTCTGGTTTTGTCAAACTCAAAACATTGTTCACGTTCATATTTTTTGGATTGAAACTAACTCAAATCTATTTTTGGTTAGTTATCTTGTTTGGGACCAGACTTGGTTTAGACCGCAGTCATATGGTGTAGTTGGCATATGAAGTGTACTGCCATTATGTATTTTGACTTACGTGAATTGGATATGCATTTACCTTACATTTTTAAGATTGATTTCTAGGCATCTGATACTAATCAAACTGGAAACTATTGCTAAGTAACGAAAGAAATTAAAGAAACAAAGAAAAGTAATTCCTACACTTCGAGATTGTAGGTTACCTCCAGTCTATTGACTCCACAAAACTATCTATGCCCTTCACCACACCCCTAAGGCTTCTAGTTATAATCCTCGTAAACTTAGTCAGAACAAGAAACAATAATAAGAGGAATTAAACGTAATAAGGAAACTAATAAAACTGGTAAACATCCTCCAGCCCACAAGTATTCATTAATTGCCTGGACCCCCTCGACGTGTTTCGAATGCCTCTTATAAATCTTTCCCCCTCTCGGCCCCTGATCTGTATCAGCATCTACAACCTAGGACTAACTTATCAAGAACACTACTGTTCAATGAGAAGTGAAATAACTTCTGTATATGTAGTGGAAAAATAATTTGATGTGAAACTGTTCAATTTTAACTATTAAATGCAGTTTACAGACCTTGAATAACGAGTCAGTCATGTATCATATATATGCTCTTTGTGGCTTTCCTTTTAATTCCTACAATTAAGGGTATATTCTGATGATTAACACTTCAAGAGGAGTACTATATATTAAATTCATTCTTGTGTTATCTCCAAGCCTGTCTGCATTGGTGTGCTTTGTATTTCTCATATTTGTTCCTCAACTTGATAGAGACTGCGAACTGCAGTTGATGAGCTCAATATGCGTAGCATTTTTGAAGAGAATGATGTCATCTGTGTAAGTTTACAACCTCACTTGTTTTCTGAAACTAGTGTCTAGTTTATTCTATCAATGAGTATTGCTTTATGATATGCAACTTAAAGTTGATACCGGGCAGATTACCGAACATTTTTTATTGGAGAAGTCCTTAATTGGTGGATAGCATATAGATTACATGCGTAATTGTTTCTAGGATTGTTTTTAGCCTTGTATTTTTAGTTTCCTTCTCACTTGCATGTGCTTATTCAGTTATTTGTGGGCGGCTGGGGGATAACGGATAAGTTGAGTTGATAAGGGGACTACTATGTCAAATATATTTGTATCTTTTCTAAAGGTGGCAGAATGGACGGGCAAGGTGGGTTGGGTGACAGGTCAAAATGGGTTCGGATTGAAACATGTAATTTCATAGTGCGGGTTTAAGTTAGTCGGGTTGCGTTGACCCGTATAATCTTTCTATTCATTTTGTAAAGAAGAAATGCTGATGTATACTTATTTTATTACACTAATAATCTGAATTCTGTTAAATTCATTTCAGCAACTTTCAATCCATGACCCGTCTTCTTTCAGCTGTGTGTTTTTATTTGACCCATTTGATCCGTTTGAGATAAAGTGTAGCCTAAAGTGACCAATTTCATTATATATTTAATGGTTCAACATTGCTACTTCTAATATCTTGCTATAATCATGTGCTCTATTTTCTTCTTCTAGGCTGAAGTTCATGATTTCATGCGTGATGGGACTCTACAATTGCAAGAAAGGAGTCAGAAATATGGAAAGGTTTGACTTGCCTAACTGTAATCTTTGTGGTCATGTGTTGTGCCTATATTGGTCTTTCCTTATCATTTTTGTATACAATATTGCGTATTTTTTCAAGATATTGTGGTGCACAGGGATTATAAAAAGTTACAGATGAGGGAAAGTAGATTTGGTATTGAGTCTTAACTCTTAACTATATTGATGTTAACCTAGAAAGCCTTAATATTTGCAAACTGCAAGTATCATTCATTATAAACGGATGTTAGCTTTCTTTTGTAGAGAGTTAGTAAGTTAGTCGCTATTCTGCTTTTATCAAAGCAGTTGTCATTTAGCAAGTCATCTTGGTCATTGCTTCAGGTTGACCTGAAACACTTTTGTCCAAACAATGTCTTTTTAAATATAGGCGACTTTCTTCACACCTTTTCTCGCAACTTATAAACTGCTCGAATTGACTAATTCATAAGCAAATAGGTCGAAGTGCCACTTTTCTAATATGACTTTGTTATATTACTTTCTTTTAATCATCTGGCAATCTTGTAGTTGTTGGAAGATTATTTGAGATGCAATTATTTAGCAGTTTAATGTTTTTCCAAACTGATTTGTGATACTAATTTCCTTTGCACAGCTAGAAAGGGGTCAAGTGCTAACGATATCTCCATAACTAGTAAAAAGGCGCAAACAACATTTCCACCACATAGAACAGTATGGAATAGACTTGATACTCGGATGTAACTATATGGGTTGGTGAACATGTTGAAATCAAAGATAACGTGGTAGAAGATGAACCCAGTAAACCCGACCTAAAAAATGAGAAATGCCGTACCTCTATGAGTCTTGAAGAACTAGAACACGCTTACGCTCCATTGGAGACGAGGCAAAACATATGCAGGATTGCAAATGCTATTTGGGTATTGTCTACATTGAGATTCAGTATTACCATTGATGTCATTCTTGAAACTGTCGATTTAAGAACCTCCAAGGGTCTTGATATTCATGACATGCTTGGTGCTGAGTTTTGTGTTTTGGTTGCTGAAAAAGAAGCTGAGCGAAGAAGCTGACAACTCGAAAGAAACGTTAAATTTGGGTTCTGGCAACAGAATTAACTAGTTGTATTTGGAAAGCGAAGTAGAAATAGTTTGTAGTCATGAATAGAAAGAAATCTGTATTACAATTGATGTGATTGGTCAAGTTATTGATCAACTTAAATTCAGCTGCTTCATGTTTTGCTTGATTTTTTTATTTTTTTTTTTGTGTTTTCATCTCACAAAATTTATAACTACGTTTATTTTATTGCATGTTTCAAAATGTGACAATACACTTTCACTATGTTATAAGAACTCGTATTGATTGTACGCACAATATTGGTCCTCGTGTGACTTATACGAGTCTAAACGATCTTATGTAATTTCTTTGTAGTTTAGGCATTGTTGGTTATTATATGAAATTGTAAATTAACTTTCAGTTAGCTACTTAGCTCAGGGTTCAAACATTAAAGTGGAAGGAGTGATTGTTAAAGTTCATTTTATATCTATATGTATATGCTCATCTTTTGTGCTTCTGCAGCCGCTTTACTGAATTACAGCTTGATTTCTCTTGGGAATTTGGTAGCTTCTCTACTTATTCTGTTTGTTCATCTGGAAAGAGGAAGAGGTATAGGAGTTTGTTTTCTGATTACAATTTTCTCGATTATCTTTGTTTTCTGTAGTATCAAGGATGTTGAACTTATGCTATCAATGTCGAAATTCAATTCTTGAGTCCATTGAATTGCTATTGCTCTTAGTCAAACCACATTAAGTTGTTTTTCAATCTAATACAAATACTTTCCCTGTTTAGCAAATTAGTAATTCCTTTCATGCATTTGTCTTTTGTGTCAAGACTAGAGAATGCTAATTTATGTTTGGATTCAGGAAAAAGTCGAACCTTCTAAACTGTATGAAGTCGAGTTCCGATTTCTATCTGCATTGTTCAGGCATTTGTAATGAACTTATTAATATATCTGGCATAACACTTCCTTAGCGCATTTGTTTAGCTGACGATATGACATGAAGCATTTCGTCTTTGTAGGAATTCATTCAGAAGGGAGAACACTACTATGGGCTATTGTTGTTTTCTCACTAGTTGTTATCCTTTCACAAGTGACTTTTCTTTTCGTATTGGCCATTGGTGTGGAAACTGCAGTGCAGAAGTACCTCTGTGGGTAAAGTTAATAGGATTCATGATGTGAGAGTTTAAAAGTTTCAAGACTTACTATTATTTGCATCAACTACTTATCTTAATATTTTAAGCATCAGCTGCTTGTGCTGCAATGAATCTGTTCTGCGTGATAATAAAGTATGGTTTTCGTAGAGTCAAAACATGGAGATCACTGACAGTAATTTATGTTTTGATCTTGCAAGTACTAGCGGCATTCATTGCATTTACTGAACTCCATGGAATCAGATTTGGTTTGTTTACATGGGCATCTTCATTTCTGGGGAGTCTTTGTAGAAGCCATAGAGCAAATAGGTATTGATTACGAGTAACTAGATAGTATAACTTTTTTCATTTTTCCTTCTAGTTCATATAATTTATCCCTTTTTTTTGCTTGACATATTGTAGTGATGATCTTACCGTGCTTAGCTTTGTTACTAAATCCTATCCTCATTCCTCGAAGCTAGCACACGCCCCCTTGACTTGTTTGCTTCATAGACACTTTAAAAACAGAAAAATAATTTATAATTTACCTCTGATAGACTTTCCCCTTTATATGAAAAATGGACAGTGGTTGTGTATACTTTTTGGGACACGATTAGCACCTGATTTGCTTTTTCTTATTAAATATATCCAATGTTTGTATACATCAACTTAAGAATAAGAATTAAGTATGTCCGAATCAGAACTGATATTTGTTTGGGCTCTTGGTACTCAATGCCATAATCCGACTGGGTTTTTTCTATATGGTTTGATCATATGGAAGGTTTGCATGTAAAAGTTGCCTTCTTCTTGCTATTGCCTGCGGTTCAGTTGGTTGCAGGCAAGGCATCAACAACACTTCTTGGGTGTCTTTACCATTTTTTGTTTCTAGCTGCGTCGGTCTTGTGGATTGGTCATTGACAAGCAACTTTCATGGTCTTTTCAGGTGAATTTATAGCAGTTCATGATTATCTTAGTACAGTATTGTTGATTCACTTAATGAATTTTTTTTTTGAATTTGTTTACATTGTCATGTAGGTGGTGGAGAGCTCTTTGGCTGTACGCAGGCTTCAATATATTCGTTCTATATGTCTATCAACTCCCTACAAGATTGCCGAAGTTCTTTAGCGTGATAGGTGATTTCATTGGCCTATACAGAATTTCTTCAGCATCTGGTTGGACACAAATTTGTTCTGGTCTTTCGCTGATCATATTTTTCTTTGGGGTACACCTTTTTCCAGGAACCTGCAGAGCATTTTCTTTAGTTTTCAATATGTTTACCTTTCTATCTTGGGGTACACCTTTTTGCAGTACACAAGTCTTTTCCGTTCGGCGTATTTCTACTCGGTTGCACATGTAGATGAATGGAAGTTATGCTGTTTATTCCGCTTTATTATAATAAACTTTGATACAGTTAATTATTTATCTGCCAATCATGCAGTTATCTTTTGTCAAACTTGACTTGGAGGAAATGAATCTCATCATGTCCATGAGAGAAGGCAACTTGACTGAACATCTTCTGCCATCAACAAACTCCTTTTTCATTCGTGAAACAAGGTAACTGATTATACTTGATTCAAAACTCATCTATTTGACCGTTATACCGGGTGTACTTCTTTGTCCTTGATAGCACATCGCTGGACTAGAATTAGTTAGTATGGATTACCAGCCAATTGCCAGGGCTAGAATCAAAACATGTGAACAAGCCAATTTAGTTGCTCACAGTATAGACATATCATGGTTTTTTGAGAGATATAATTTAATGCAATGTCACTTGCAGATCTGGTGAAAGGGACACCAATCTGTTGTTAAGAGGTGCAGTTTTTCGGACATTCAGCATCAACTTCTTTACCTATGGTGCCCCGGTACACATCTTTAATTGCACATACTCATTATCCTTAGATACAAAACAGATAAATGCTTTCCAAAAAAAAAAAAAAGATACAAAACGGATAAGTGTTTAGAATATGTTTATATCTAATCTATCTTGCCCATAGTTCTTGGCATGGACATTTTTACCAACTTCTTAATATTTCAAGAAGTAGAACCAAATCCTTAACTACTCATACTCATTATCGTTTGATTGTTGGTTTCTCTTCACCTAGATACTGTCTTTTGGTTTCGTGTTAACACGAGCATGTTAATTATCTTTTGGCTTATTTGTTAAATTTTCAGTGATCAAATTGACAGGTGTCTTTGTTTGCTCTTTCCTTTTGGAGCTTCTATTTTGCAAGCGTGTGCGCATTTGGATTACTTGGATATGTAGGCTACATAATATTTGCTTTCCCATCCTTGTTCCGTTTGCACCGGCTAAATGGATTGCTCCTTGTCTTCATTCTCTTATGGGCTGTCAGTACATATATTTTTAATATAGCCTTTACATACCTGAATGGGAAACTTGGAAAGGTACTTTCGTTTTTAACTTGAGCGAATGTCTCATTTCCCAGGTTTTATCCTTTTGTAAGAAATCTCATTACCTCCAGTATTTTCTGTTTTTTCCAATTTGCATAAACAGGACACAGAAGTTTGGGAAATGGTGGGGTTTTGGCATTATCCTTTTCCTGGTTTCTTTATCCTTGCACAGTTTTTTCTTGGTGTTTTGGTTGCCCTCGGCAATCTTGTGAACAACTCTGTTTTCCTCTAACGAGGTCCACTGAAGACCTTTACTCCCGAAGCTGAGCACAGATTATCTGCTTACATGGTTCTAACTTTTAACTGACAATCTTTCTTTTTAGGGTCAATACCGATATAACAGCTAAAAGTCTTGATCGCGTTTACAAGACCAATATATTATTTTGGGAGGGGGAGGAGGGGAGGCAAAGAGAGGTATAACTTCTTCTTTTTTCCATAACTAATAGCTTATATCTTGCTATTGTATACTTGAATCCATAAAACAAAACTTGTCTAGTCTGTTTACGGTTCTATGGAGGGGAATGGCTAAGAGATGTATAACATTTTCTAGAGGTGGCAAAATGGGCGGGTCAGGTGGATTGGGTAACAGGTCTATTTTTTTAACGGTCATTTTTTGCATCGGCAGGTTTACCTGAAAAATGATTTAGGAGGTTTGTGCATTACAAATACACTCTGGGTGACTGACTTTTGGCCCGTTTCCTGTTAATCTATATTTATTTTACCCTTTTGAAATTAAACATAACCCGAAATGGTCCATTCATGAATAAATGAGTCAACATTTCCACCTCTAACTTTTCCATAATTGAAACTACTATTCTGCTGATGTATACTCTATTATAAAGATATTTCTGGTCTATTTGAGGTCCTATATTCTTTGAAACTCATATGGGCCAAGCCGCATGTTTGACATGTCCATGCCTTTAGTTGTCTCCCCCCTTTTTTCTTTTCTCTTGTCATTGTTAGTTTCTCATTTCTAAATTGTAGTTTTCACTCTAAGCACACATTGCCGTGTGAATCATTCTAATTGCAGCTACAGAAGAAACAAAAGTACTAATTGAAGCCACAATCGCTTGGGTACTACGCAAGTTAAATCGAGCTATCATGCTATTGCAGATATTTCTTATTGCAATGAAGCCTGGTTTCATTCACGCTGTATATAGTACATTCTTTTTAATTATATAGTTTACTTGGTATCCAATATAACTTTGGAAAATGCTCTTAGACTTGCTAATCATATGTATAGTATCTGTCCTTCAGTGATATTCTTTTTTCTTTATTTGTTGAGCCACCGAATTAGCATCCAAGTGCAACGTGCCTTACTTTTTCTGTGTGCGATTCATTTTGCAATCTTATACACTCTTTAGATAAATCTGGTCTCCGGAACCTTGAAGAAAAGTGAGACTCTAAGTTCGCAAATTTTGTCACAGTCAGGTAGTGTCTATATCTAATTGGCTCATTATAAATTAACTCGCTTTCACTTTCAAAGAAAGCTTAAAAAGAAACATATCAAATGGGTACGTTTGCTTTCATAGTATATTTTTGATGCTTAGAACATTCTAGATCATTTTTTTAACATAATTTTTTTATAATTAAAATAATTATTCTGGTACTTGTGTTTGGCACACCAATTATCAATAACTTGGACTCGACTTTCCCAAATATGGCTCATTTTGACCAGTTGTCCAACCCGTCTATTTTGCCATCTCCTATTTATTTATTTATAACTAATAGGTAACAGGTTGTTTGAATTCATAACCGATATGGAATAGGTCGTCACTTGTCACACTTCTTTTCCAAATATTCCTTTTAGTTTCTGTTAACAAGATCTTTATCAAACTCTGTTACATATCTATCAAACTGTTGAATAACTGATTGTGTATTAAAAGGGTAGGCAACATCACGATCAAGGAACCATATATAATACAATAATGATAATGCACAAAATATTTACAAGAATTCACATCTCCTAAGCTTTTTAAATACTGTCATACTGACTATAGCAATCTGTTTTTTTCCCCTTACTTCTACCATGGTGCGACTGGAAGATTCCAACTTCCTTGCTGTTTTGACACGATCAGGATACTTTTTTCTTTTCATTTTTCTTTTCTTTTTTTTTTTACGTTTTCATGAAAATTCCTTTTATGGTATTTCTCCTACCATTTATTTCTGAAGGGCAATCTGCATCCTTTGGATGAGAAAAATCAATCGGTTTATCGATAAGAATTATTCTTTTTTTTTTTTTTAATGGCAAAACTGATTAATGGAAAAGCAATCCTCCATCCATCACCCATTGCACAAACTCATCAGGGTATTCGCCTGCCCTAAGGTTCCTACCACCTTGATTTTCTTCCTGAGAATAATACAAGTAATTATTAGATTAACTAACAAACAGAAATGAGAAATTCAATAAGTTATGAGCTATAAACCTTCAAAATAAATATAGAACTTGGGTAAATGAAAAAGAGCACTCACTTTTAAATCCAGACATGATTCAGAACCACTTGGTAGAGGGCCCGTTCCATTGACTATATTATCAGATGATTGACCACCATAAGGGGAGACTGTGAGAAGTGACCTGTAACATTACTAGTGTTGGTAATGGAGGCAATGGAAATGTTGGGTAAAATAGGATAATGCATAAGGTGGGCGATTTACCACCTTTCATATGGTTCTTCTTCACATGAATTTCCAGATGAAGAAATCATATCAACATCCAGAAAATTTGAACAGTTGAAAGAATCCAAACGTTTGTTGTAGAATATGCGATCACTGTTGGGATAATCTTCAGCATGAGCATCTAGGAAAAGCTGCTGACGAGACATTGCAGGCATATACCTACATAGATTTTAAGCCTTAAAGCCGAAACTAACCAATGGCTTTCAATTTCAGATACAAAAGAAAGAAGCTGACATGTTAATCACGGAAAAATTTCAATAGATGATGACAGCAAACCTTGGATAAGATGAATCACTTTCACAAGTTGAGATTTCAGGTGATGATTCTGATAAGCCATTCCTACTATCTTGTCCTTCATGATATGAATGCTCAGACTCTCCATTCCTCTGTCCACGATCCATGGGTGAGGTGGCGTCGTTGATAATATTGCCATCCGACAGTGACCTTTGAAATGGTGCCCTGCAAATGCAGGAAATCAGGACTTCATCTCAAGTAACAGTTTTATATCTGTTCAAGGAATACATTATGCCAAACTACAGAAAAAAAATATCAAACAGAGCAATGCACCTTGCATTTTCCTCAAATGAACTAGAACCACGGCTTCCAACAGTGTAATGGCGATCCGAGTCCAATTCCCATAATGCAGGTCTACCATGTTGTGGCCGATAATGACCCAGGAACCTGCTCCATTAAAAATTCCAAACCAACATTTTTAAATTGGTGTGAGAATAAAATCTAAAACACCTACAACACCAAATCACCAATACCTATATAAATCCCGTCCTGTAGTCTATAAATATATACTGGACACATGACTTCAGGTAAACTAGCAACATTTTTCACTGTAACAACCGAAGGAATGAACTTCAGTGAGAGATTGATTTAACTTACACATTGATCGCGTCCTGTTTTTGAGCATCCATATAGGCATTACTGTAGTAGCGTTGTATAGTTCTAAAGAACTCCTGGGACTGGGTAGCTGCTTTCCATTGACCTCTTCTCTGACTAAATATCTGCGTAGCAACATTACTAAACATGAAAGTTCAACTGAATCATGCTATAAGCTCCTCCATATACGAGCTTATAGCATAAACCTGACCACAGACTGTATCAACTGTCAACAAGGTCGTACCACAACATCTGAGTTGACATTTAACATGATCTTCGGTAATGATTGGGTTAGTTTAATACCTTATTGTGAGCTGCAGATCCACCATACTGTAGAGCAAGTGTGTCGCCCATTTTCTCATAAACTTCCATCAATTTATCTGCTAGAAGAGAATCCAGCCCAATAGTTGGAACATCTAGGTATCCTAATGCATGCAGTTGATGTCCAAGTGCAGCCCAACCATAGGCATATTGGGCAACATTTGTTCTATCCAGACAATCGATACAATTTGTTCGCAGGACCCCAGTCTGATACTTAGAAGGCTTGGAACCGAGTTTCCTACTTTCATTGTTGCTGTCATGACTAAACACATTATACAAGATGTCACCATCACTGTTCTCAGTACCACAGTTCTGCAAACAGTGATCACCGCCACTTCCGTTCCTGCATCAATGATTAATAAGAAGAGCTAATGGTCAAAATCCACAAAAACAAGCATTAACAGTGATTGCATTGTTCAGAGCAATATGATAAAAACCATGAAAAGATAAGAAGTCTGTTACAAATAAAATATGTCAAAAGTAACTTACTCAGAATGATTTGATAACTTTTGTGATTTTCTACTTGGGGTTACTTGACAATAAAAGAAGCCAGTTAGGTCCAATGCATAGGTAGCCACTTTACCCAAAAGTGCCAGTACATTTGTAGATCTATGAAGAAAACAAGACCAATCGAGTTGTCAGAGAATAATGTCAAAAAGGGGCCACAAATAAAAAAAAATTGAAAAAATTTACTTTCTGGAATATTTGTTTAGATCCCAGTGAAGAAACTTCAGGCGGCTTTCCCGAGGTAAATCTCTATTAATTGACTCGATAGCGTTAGCAAATTCCACTCGAAGAAGGGACTCCCTGGGTTTTTTTTCCCTAGTCTGTAAAGAAAAATGGTGACACAAATATATAAAAAGAACTCATAGACTCTAATGTCAGACCTAAATTGAATAGAACTAGGGGTGACAAATTTACAACGCGCAACGTGACACGACCCGTGACACGAAATAAGCAGGTTTAGGTTGAAGCATGGGTTTGGGTCATAAATGGGTCGACACAGCTAACACATTTAAATGGGTTGGGTTGGGATTGACCTTCATAACTCATTTACAACCCGCCAACCCATTAGAAACTACAAATATGAAAATGTTTAGTTCTAAAAATTGTAACTATTTTATGTTTTCTTATATTTCTATCTTAATATCCATTATCCAATATGTATCTTCAAAATATGTATTTGTTTATAATTGGTTCATATTACTTGATGTGTGGATCCAAAATATAGAGGATCTCAATTTATAATATTTATCATGTAGATTTTATCAAAATATGGGTTACACGGGTCAACACGACTAACCTATTTATTAAGTTGGGTTCGGGTTCAAATTTTGGACATGATTATTATACGGGTTGTGTTTGGGTTGAGGTATATGAACCCGCTAACACGCAACCCGTCAACCCGAACATGACACACGATTGCCACCCCTAAATAGAACAATATAGTGAAGTTTTTTCTTACCTTAACTAAATTCAATATAATAACTGGATTCCCATATCTGTTGTAAAGATTCTGAAAGTGGAGCCTGGTGGCTTCATAATTTTGGTCCTTTTTTGACACTAAATGAACAAGCAATCATTAGTAAACTGAACAATATACACTAACTAGAGTACTAGACAGTGAGTGTTTTTATTCTTACAGACAATATCAGGCTTCATTTTCAATCTTGAGGTTTCCTGCGACCAGAACAAGGGTATTGAACCTCGATTTTGAACAATGGAACTAACTTGAACAGGAGATCCTTCTGGAACATCTTCAAACACTATCTGTTCTGTTTCAACATCATTGGCAACACAGCCATTCTCATTCACCCCTCTTTTCAAGTATCTACATCAGAAATAGATGAAATAAGTAACAAGAGCCTTGAGAAAATAGACAAGTACATAGAATTCATGGAAATCATACAACTATCAATACAAGTTTCCCTTTTTTCGACCAGATTACGAAGAGGATAAGAAAAAGAATGATGAAACTAATTTGCACATCCAAAGGTCACTCTATTAGATGATTAAAAGACAGTAATCATGTTTTAAACTCCAAGAAATGCCCAAGAGACTACAATCTACTTCTGCATGACATCTCTGAAACCCTTAAAGTGAAGGTTTATACATATAAGAGCATACAAATATATATCAAAGGGTTAAGTGCACAGAAATGTAACCAAATATAGTCCAAGATTTATAGTATATACACAACTTATTGGTCTAGTGTGTGCATCCAACTTTAAACATTTATATTGTATGTATCTGACCAATTAGAAATTTGTAAACTGGTGACGTGGCACCGGATGTGGCAGCTTAAACGGATGCCATGTATATCCGGATACATACAATATCAATATTTGAAAGTTGAGTAGACACAATTGAACTATTTAAAGTTGGACACATACTATAGATTTCAGGCTATAGTTTGATACATTTCCAATTTTCCAAACATTAAGCATGTATCAAATGGTAAATGTGCATTGTCGTCAAAAACTTAGATTCATAGCAGCCATTTCATAAGCAGTCAGAAAAAATAAAATGGATCTGAAATTAAGAATATTCGAACCTGGTCCCAGCGTAATGGCGAGATCGTCTAGCAATGAGGGTCAAGTGGAATTCCTTTCC
Source organism: Asclepias incarnata (assembly GCA_025447715.1). Lineage (NCBI taxonomy): Eukaryota > Viridiplantae > Streptophyta > Magnoliopsida > Gentianales > Apocynaceae > Asclepias > Asclepias incarnata. The sequence continues at coordinate 15,351 of JAOEHQ010020883.1, forward strand.
GGATATTAATAGTTTGACCTGATTTTTAAGAGAAAAAAAAGTGAAAAAAAACATGATATGTTAATAAGAAAAGCTTCCCGATCACCACGAAGTAGATAAAGTATCGTATAGAAGTATATAAAGAACAAAAGCGTTTGTATTTTGATACTTTTTAATTGAAAATATACAGGCAGCCACATGGCAAGTAAATATAAGTCGATGCGAATATTTTGAAAGTTGCTTGCCATAATAATTAGAAAGAATGGAGTTGGACAAATACTTACTTAAGCAGATGATATTTACTTGCACCAATCCAAAATAAGCTATTGGAATTTAACGACGATGAGCAGATGGTTTTAGTTTTGTTAGCATTTAGAAAAGACTAACATAATCTAGTTTATTCGCTAAGAACCAGGGAAGGTAAGTAATTTTGCAGGCCAATACTTCCACTGAAAAATGTGATTAGTACAACACTATATTACTAACAGAAGATTTGGGGGGAAATTGTACTTTTCTGATTTTATCGACTCACTTATGTTTGTCTCTCTCTACGTTAACTGTTCTAGAATGTTCGAGTGATAAGATACCTGCTTGAAAAACCCATAAACCAGTGCTACGGTCCAGAGATTATTGTTCAGCTGATTGTGGATTGCAGATGTCAAAAACTCATTCCAGACAAACATTGTTTCATTAACACCCTGACCTGATTCCTGAGTACACAAGTTCTTTTGAAGACTATGCATGACATGATAGGAGTAGCTGAAGAAGAAGTCTTTTGTAAGATTCACCGAGCTGAGGAGCTTCATGTATCTATTCAAAGACAAAACATTAAAAAAGCAAAGTAAATGTCAACAAGTTCGATTGATAGCTTAAAGATATATAATAGAAAATACAAAAGCTATTGACTTAAAAAGCAGACATAATTATACAGTCGCTATAAAAACTGTTATTCCTGTAAAACCCTTATGATACCTTGTCTCATTCAACAGTTTAAACTAACATCACAACAGCAATGGACTTCACCCCTGTAATGTGGAGGAAATAAACTTGCAAAAATGCCCCCTATGAAATGATAATGACTAGAGGCGCGTACAAAGAAAAGAAAAAGAAAGAAGCACTACTACATGCCACCCAACATTTAGAATTAAATATATGGCAAGGAATTATATGTAACAGATGGTGAATATTTAAGGTGGACAAGCCATATAGGTAAGACTGTCAAATTAGGACAAGGTAATCTAAAGTTGGAATATCTGGAGATAACATCAAGGGTATATAACAAGGGTTACCTCAACCATGGTAAGCTTGTTTATAATCAAAGGAAGAAGCTCAGAGGGAGAGACTAATTGTCCAAAACGCAATATATCAAGTTACGAGTAGAATGAAGAAAGATATATGGTAAACAACCAAGTCAATGTTTATCATGATACAATGGTTAACAAGTAATTCCTGACATCTATTAGTGTCGTATCTCCTGAAAAATACCAAGTACATTTTACATTTACACGCAGAATTGACGAAAGACCTGTTCTCATTCTTAGAATGATCCACATTGGGAGCAATAGTAGAATTTGGAATTGGGAAGATCTTGCTCTCGGCGATGGCATATACTACATGACCACAAATTGCACCAATCTTCCTTCTTTTTGTAATGAGCAACATGTAATAAGGTCCCAAGAACTTTATGAATCCTAAAATAGAAAATAAACAGAAGAGTAAGATCCTTTTGACACATACCCAGTACCGAAAGTAAAAGCCAACAGAAAGAAGGATTACCAACAATGCCATAACAGAAGGTAATAAGTTTAATCCCCCCAGTAGACTTGTTCCCAACATTGATCCTATGTATCAATTCGGCACATTGACTTTCAGTGTAGACGGTAGAATCTTGAATAATGTTTAGCTCGGATACTTCAGACCTGTCGATCTTTAATACCCTCCAAACTGATTTGTTCTTAGTGCTTCCAATGATATAATAGTTCTGTTTTTGTGAAAGCAAAAGGTAAAAAGTAATAGAGGGTAGATCAGGCATTGATTACATCGTGTCATATATATCTCTACAGATTAAGATTAACAGGAAGGAAGGAAGGAATGAAGTGTTTAACCTAAATGGCGATCAGCTGATGTATCTTTTATTATAATAATAATAAATAAATGGCAAAAGGTTAGAAATGAGATGATATATAATAATATAAGAATTAAACATAACCTGTAGTAACAGATAGCAAAGAGAGAGAGAGATACCGAAGGAGTCTCGTAAAGGCGAGATTTGTGAAGATAAGCATTTGGAGGCATCATCATATCATCTGTTGTGATGGAGTGAGAATCGGAATCCATAATAATAATAATAGCCCGAGCCCTCTCTCGAAGCAGCTCGGGCTGTATCAATAATGAAAACAGATGGTCAACTCGGAAACCTAGAATTCACGCCATGTGTTTTTATATTTATTTTTATATAAACATCATATATATTTATATATATATATATATTGCGTAGAAGAAGAAGAAGAAGAAGGAGGAGAAGATATGATAAATTAAAAAGAAAATAATAATAATAAATAATAATAGAAGAGAAATAGAAAGGTTAGATTTGAAACCTGAAGTAAGAATTGAATTGAACTGAGATTATTATAATTTAGATGGCAGCAGCAGCAGCAGCAGCAGCAGTAGTAGATCACAACAATCCGGTGATGATGGATTTTCAAGACAAGAATAAATATCAGGCAGACAGAGAGAGAGAGAGAGAGGGGTCCGGCGATTGATTGATTGATTTTGTGTATGTATGTATGTATGTATGTGTGCGTTTCTGTGTCTATCTGTATCCACACAAAAACTAATTCAAAATGAATAAAATTTATTTATTTTTACTAAATGGTGAATACTTACTTACTTGTGTATAAATATTTCACGATTTATAATATAATAATATTAAGTATATATTTTTCCGAGCTATCTTTATCTTTTCCTTTTCTACCGATATATTAAAAGAAGTTTGCTCTAACTATTTACCAACCACTCAAAATCTTTGATTTTATTAAATTATGATTTGGTCATAATTGATATTAATTAAATTTACTATTAAAAGTTCTAATAAACTAGATGGATGTCCCCGCGATGCGACGGTCAAAATAAACAACGTGCAAGGTATCGTGACGACGTTCATCTTAAACCAAACATTTGTGTAAGAAAATGATAGCGTGGTACCCGCACAAATTATTAAAGATAATGTTCCAATGAATTATAAAAAAAATCATTATTATTTTTCATAATTATAAATTATAATAAAAACAATAAGTAAATAATTTAATTGTATAAGAAGAAAAGTTTGACTAAACGAATACGGAAGTATAATTAATAAATTAATATGGGTATTGTAAATATATCAAGTGGAGATGTTTAAATTAATGAATAAGGATGATAGGCAATTTAAGTACATCAAACCTGTAATTTGAAACCCAAAACCTTAAATTCTCAAGTCTCCCCAAGTAACAATCCATTTATTGATGGTGGGTTAACAGATAATATCTATAATTAACTTTACACTATTATACAAATATATAACATATATATCATACTAACCATATTCGATACGAAATATTTTTTGAATAATAATATCATCATATTTCAACATGTCTTATCTATAACTATTGATCACACAAATAAATAGTTGAAGTTAAATAAATAAATGTTGTTATCTTACAACCTATACACGTGACCTGCACCGAGTTGGTGGCTGACTGGGCTTTTGATTTGATCAAAGCAGAGATTTTAAAAAATAATAGAAATTTGTTAGTATCTTTGTAATAATAATAATAATAATAATAATAATAATAATAATAATAATAATAATAATAATAATAATAATAATAGAAGATATACGCGTGAATACGAAGGAATATCGATTCACATATATAAATTGTAATTATAAACGTTAAAAATAGAACATGGTAAAATTAATTAAACATTAGTTAAAAATAAAAATGTTTATGACATAACTAATTATATAAAATAAAAGGACTAATGTTGGGTTTGACTAATAATTAAGTCAATGATAAAATTATTATTTAAATCTAAAGGTTGTAATTAAAAGTTGAAAATCATCTTGTTCCTTCAATTTTTATTTTTAATATTTGTAGATAAAATTGGAATTGGGTATATAAAAGGTAAAATATAATAGAGTCCGAATTTGCAGTTAAAAAAAAATATTTTGTTTTGCCTTTGGGTTATTCTTTTGAAACTGTCCTTTTTGGAGCTAATGGAGTTCATGGATGACGACGACACGATGATCCTTCTCTCCGAGCAACGCCGTGAACTCACGGCGGCGATAGCCGCCGATAACGACCTCGATTTCGCCTTTCAACTTCAAATGCAAGAAGCCATCACTATCTCCTCCAAAAATCAACCGTCATCATCATCATCACAACCCCTTTTCCTTTTAAACGAAGTCATCGAATCACCTTCCGGCATCGCGCATCTCGTCGCGGACGAAATCGACAACTTCGAACGCTCAAAAACCGACCGAGCATTAGTAGAAGCCGAAAACCGGACAATGCAGAATAATCTGAACCGTTTGATACACGATCAGGTGTTTGCGAAACAGATAACGGAAATTCCGGAACATGAGTGGAGACATACTGGTGATTGGTTTGAAAAACCGTATGGAAATGCGAATAATAATAATAATGTGTCTAGTGAGGAAGTGTTTAGGGTTTATAGTAAGGGTTTAGTGAGTGAGGAAAGGGTTATGGGGACTAATGCTAAAATGTTGTTTGGTGGAATCGGGATCGCGATATGTGATACACGTGATTATTGTGTTTTTGAAGTTAAGAAATCGGTTGGGAGTGATTGTGGCGGTGATTTGGTTGAGGTTAAGGCTTTGCTTGAAGCGTTGAATGTTGCGGTTGCTTTAGGGTTGAAACGGATACATGTTTATTGTGATGACGGTTCGGTTTATGGATATGTAAGTATATTTATTTATTTATACGAGTATATGTTTTGTTTGTGTGCTAGAGAATTGATTTTGTTTGCATATCTAGTTTGATGAATTTTAGGGGTACATTATATATATATGCATATCTAAGAGGGTGTTTGGGATTGTGTAAAATTACGTGCTTATGGCTTACTGCGTTCTCTTTAAGTGTTTCGACACATAAACCAACTTATGCTATTTAGCTTAATTCGTGAGGAAAAGATACAACAACAACATAAGCACATACGATTGTACGAATTTGCATATAAGGAGGAAAAGATGCACTCTTTTAAAGCATATAAGGAGGTGCTTATTTTAAATGTAAAATGCACTTACAAATTTGCAATGCTTAACACCTTCTAAATATTAATGGTGTAATATTCTTCCCGATTAATACTGATCATCCACCATTCAGACTATTGAGAACTTTGGGTCGGAAAAAGTCAAATCTTATGTGTAATACTGTTGGTGTCAACCATGCTATTGTTCTGTGAAATATAGTGCTGATGAATTAGTATTTGTTTCCAAAACTACGAGTATAAACATTAGAGGTTTATGTGACTTTGTGGTATGTATGATAAAATTACTGTCTGTCGGGAAAAAATGCTAAAATTACTGAATGGTAAGTCAAGTATTTGCGCCATTAAACATTTTTCCTAAAGTTAAGCTGCAAGTCACAGAATATGTTATTGCTAATTATATATTGAACTTGTTTATTGCGAATGCCGAATGGACACAATGCAATTCTGGTACCACCTGGAAATTTTGGGTACATGATGATAGGATCTAATGGAAATTAGATAATTTGCAGGCTGAAACATGCTGTTAAAAGTTTTAAAACGACAACTGGATTTGATTTATGCCAAGCATATCGATGATTGTAACTTGTCACATATCCTTTATGATAATATTAGCAACTGGTCTTTTACAAACTGATTGGTTACTTTGTGAGTATGCACTTGTTATTAAATCAGTGTTGTCTTTTGTAATGCAGCTGACTGGTAAAGGGCGACCAACAAACAACAAGATTGTGGCATTGGTCGAGCAGTTGAATCTTATTCAGCGAAAGTTTGCTTATTGTGGCGCGGTCTTTGTGAGGCAAAACAATATCAAGTTTGCTTTTCAACTTGCAAGAGATGCTATCAGTTCCCAGGCTACCAAATTTGCAGAGAATGCATCTGGCAAGACATTACTGGAGGAATGCTCAATCTGTTTTGAATCTATCTACAGTGGTCAAATGTTTACTGTTAACAAATGTCTTCACAGATATTGCTTTTCTTGTATGAGAAAGCATGTGGAAGCAATGTTGCTTCAAGGGATGCTGCCTGCATGTCCACATGATAAATGCAAATCTAACCTGGAAATTGAGAGCTGCAAGAAGTTTTTAGATCAAAAACTATATGATATTATGAGCTTACGCGTAAAAGAAGCTTCTATTCCTCCTACAGAGAAAGTGTATTGCCCGTTTTCTAATTGCTCAGCCTTAATGTCGAAAACCGAAGTCCAAGAATATACTGCTACTTCATCATCTGCTGCTCGTGGAATGAGAAAATGTGTCAAATGTCGTCGCCTTTTTTGTATTAATTGCAAAGTAATCTGGCATGACAACGTTACATGTACTGATTACTTGAAGTATTTTGCAAATCAGTCGTCTAGTGAGGCAAAACTGAAGTCTCTTGCAACAAGGAACCGGTGGCGACAGTGTAACAAATGCAAGAATATGGTTGAACTTGCTGAAGGATGCTACCACATTTCTTGCAGGTATTTGTCTTCTCGTCTACTTCATCTGACTTCTTTTCTGGGAATAGTAAAGTTGGCATTTCTGACCTTTTTCGACCTATTAATACTAGGGTTGTTATTTTTTTTATTTTATTTTTATCTCTAACAGGCCAAACGGGCTAAAGCTAAATGGTTTAACTGAAAAATATGTGGGTCGAATGGCTCGAAGGTTATCTGAAGTGTATTTAAGTGCACCTTCAAATATGTTTTTATTTTAAAAGCTAATATCATTGGAATAATATAGGTTTTTGTAATCATTTTTAACACATCAATTGTTTATAACTAAAAAGCATAGATAAACAAGCGTTGATGGGTCGGCCCACCATCCATTTTGGTCGGCACTAAGATTTCTTGTTTTGACTTGATACTGTATTGGTCTGTCATCCAGCTCGTTCATTTTGTTACCTCTAGGGAAATGCGCCCATGTGAAACCTTGTACTCTGATTAAAGCTTAACATATGCCATTTGAACCATCATGAAACCTGGGGGTTGTTACCCCACATTAGAGATGATTCGATGAAATGAAATGCAAGCTATATTATATTTTTTTGGTTTATTAGTAGCTTTTCTCTTCATGAGTTTGCGGTCTATGCTTTGTCACGGTACTAGTAGCTTAAAGATCAATAAATTGAAGTTGTTATCTCTTGATGTTCGGGCTAAATCCTCCTTTAGTCATGTGACTTTTATTTGGTTGTAATAATGATCTGGAATTTTATCATTGTATAATCGAAAGACATACACTAAACTCGTTTTCATGCTGTTTGTATTTAATGATGTTGGTAAGTGTCATTGCCTGTTTAAATGTAATTCATAATCTATGTAAGCATGTGCTGGAAACTAGTATACAAAGTGAAAACACTGGAATGGTAGTATAAATATAATATGATATATTTAGGGTAGCGGTCTAATAAAATATGAACAATACTTCGATTTTTTTAATTGAAAAGCTAAAGCAAAGCCCCCGCTTCTTTCATATGATTCAAAATTATATAAAAATTCAGAAAAAGAACATCCAAGTCCTTACAGAAGAAAATGTTAATTTGATGACACTAATAATATTAAATAGCATCTCTGCCAGTTAATTTTGGTTTTAACTTGGAATGCCATTGCAGATGTGGATATGAGTTTTGTTACACGTGTGGAGCTGAGTGGATTAAGAAGAAAGCAACGTGCAATTGTCGAATATGGGATGAGCGCAACATTATATATCGGCAGAATAGGCGTTAAAACAGTCCATGATGAATCTTTCAAGCCAGCTTAACTTCTTTTTGTGTTTCCGATAGTTGTGGATGTTGCTACTTTCTAGATACGTGATGTGCTCCCTTTTGCTAACGAGTGCTGGCCTGTGGGCAAATCAAAAGTATCGTAAAACGTTTACTGCACTAGAAGTTGCATGTCATTTTGACAATTCTGGATTTGACCACTTGCTTGTAGAAACGGTTCTGCAACTTTGTGTGTGTTTTTGTGTGGATAAATTGACTTGACCACCCTAGCTTGTTCTTGTTTTTCTTTTTCAGCCTTTTCTAGTCGGCCTTGTGAGTTAACTTACAGGAAAAACATAATCTCATCAGGTGAAACCAACTTTCTTGTGAAGTTCTCTGAAAAGATTTTCCAGAGTAGTTTCTGAGTATAAAGGTTTAACTATACACTGATTTCTATGTGGTTCTATGGTAAATGTTGTTTGAATATGTTGGGATACTAGACTACTTGTGAATCATGGCTCAGGTAAGGGAAATTTTTTTGATAGTTAGATCCAAGTACTAACCCATTTTGATCACTTTGACTTTCATAAGAAAATGCTCCTTTCATGCAGGACTGCAAGTTGTAGGTGGGTCGTATTTTTTTTTCTTTTCTTTTTGTGCTTCCTTTTAAGGGACAAAAACAAGTGGAAACGCTACGCACACAACCACAATGACTGGTCGTTCAAGGTTGTCATTGATGTCTCCTCGCTAGCAACCCCTGTTAGGATGTTTGATCCAACCTACCCAGAACACGCCATTTGCAAATATAGTATCACTAACGAAAGTAGGGGATGGCATGCCTTTCTCTCTCTTAATTTCTATTAAGGTCTCTCCCTATCCTGAACTCGTCATCCCCTCGTCTTGATTGTCATATCAGCTTTCTCTCTCCAAGACACACCCAAAAACTACCCCCTCCCTATCATACCCCCTTCTTCATCTCATCTCCAATAAAAAAATATTAAAAATACACTCACATTCGCTAACTTAGCTCGTCAAATGGTTTCCAAATAACGACGAGAAATGACGACGAATACCAACGACGGATTTGGTGTCATTCATGTCTTCAACGACGGCCATGAAGAAGGGGGCAACGACGGCCCTTAGGACCGGCCTCACTACTCAATTTTACCTTTGCTATATTATAAAAAAGATGGAGGTGTCTTAATTTTAAATTTTTGAAAACTCAATATATATGAAAATTATTTATGTCTTACATTTATTTTGAATTTTAAATTAAGGTTTTGTCTTTACTAATCTATTTTGTTAATACAAATTCACTAATGTATAGTATATGTTTGCAATTCAAGTAGTAAAGTTTATTCCACTATCACTTTTTTTGTTTTTGTTGTCGCGCATTGCATGACTTCTAGTTTATTTCAAAATCAAATACTCTTTCAAAATAGATGATGATCCATACACCATTACTTTTTAGCCGTATATCACCAAAATATTTTAAATTGTTATCCGGTATAATAATATGAAACATGTTTTGTGTTGAACACGAACACGATAAAACACGAACCTGTATGGGTTGAACACGAACACGACATAATAACTAATCGTGTCAATTTTTCCAAACACGAACACGACACGATATTTAACAGGTTACACGATAAGAGACCTGTTAACAAAAATCCTAAATTTAAATCATGAAAAACATAAGCGATCTGTTAAGGAACCTGCTAAAAAACCTGTTAAAGACACGAAACCTGTTAAGACACGATAAGAAACCTGGTAAGAGACCTGTTAACAAAAGTTTAAAAACAGGTTTCATTTAGTACACACACACACACACACACACACACACACACACACATATATATATATATATATATATTACAAGTCTTAACAGGTTTTTTCCGTGTCTTAATAGGTCCGGGCCTATTAAAACAAGAAACCTGTTAAGGCCAAATACGAAACTTGTTAAAACCAGGTCATGTCATGTCGTGTTAACAGGTCGTGTCGTGTTAACTTGATCCCGTCTGACCCCACTAGACGTGGGCAAAAAAACCGAAACCGAAACCGAACCGGTCAAAACCGGTTTTGACCCAAACCGGTTCGGGTTTGACCCAAACCGCCGGTTTCAAACC
>JAOEHQ010020884.1:0-14554 GCA_025447715.1 Asclepias incarnata
CTGCTGTTAGAAAGTTTGGGCCTGATCTGATGGTTTTTGTTGTTGGTCAAGATTCAAGTGCTGTAAGTCAAAAAAAAAATTCAATCAATATTTAACTATTTGTAGAGCTTGCTAGAAACACCAATTGGGCGGGTCGGAAAGGGTCAAAGACGGCCATTTTTAGTACAAGTCACATTGGGTTGACGTGTTAACAGAGTTGGTTTTTTTGAATAATAAAATGCGTTATTTTATTTTATTTTATTTGGTTAAAAAACAGTATTATAACAATAAAACAACAACAATACCCAATTCTGTCAAAGGCGGGGTATGGGGGAGGTGGGATGTAGACAGTCATATCTTTAGCCGAGGGTAGAGAGGCTACTCCCAATAAACAGTATTCTGACAATAATGATCTAAAATTTTCAATAAAGCTATCTAGGAGATCCTATGCGTTTAAAATAGACTTTGCGTTTAAAATAGACTTTGAGCATCTAGCAAACCCATCCTGCTTTAGCTAATATTTCGACTTTACCCTTTTAAGATAAAACTCAATACATATCTACTCATATATAATTAAATGGGTCGAAATTGTCTTCGCCAATTTGGTAATGTGTATCATAAAAAAAATACATTTGTGACTAAAAGTGGAGGTACAGTTAACATTTTTATTTTTATTTAGAAATGTCCTCCTATAAAGGACTGCCAGTGTCTTTATGAAAGTTAAAGGATGAAACTTGATTTTTTGGTATAACTACAGGGACGATCTGTGCGAAAAACTCTATTTATAAATTGTCTGGACTAGAACCCACAAGCTATTCGTTGATAGGTCATCACACATACCACTAGGACCAATGTCCAAGGGTACAATTAACATCCAAATCATTGATTATCTTCACATTATAAATAACTAGATCAAACTTGATGACAATTAGGCGATAAAAAAAGAACTTGATAACAATTAGTTATGTTTTAATTTATGAATATCAACAGGCTAACAGAACACGCTTGATCCAATCTGATTTTTGCAGTTCGATCCAAATGGAAGACAATGTTTAACAATGGAGGGTTATCGAGAAATTGGGCAGATAATTCGCACTCTAGCTGATGATCATTGCAACGGGCGTATCTTAAGTGTGCAGGAAGGTGGGTATCATGTCACATATTCTGCGTATTGTCTTCATGCAACTCTTGAAGGTGTGCTTAATCTTCCGTGCCCTCTGTTATCTGATCCTGTTGCTTACTACCCTGAGGATGATACATCTGCTATTAAAGCTATTGAATCAATTAAACACCACCAAGCAACTGTTGTACCATTTTTAAGAGATCCCAGCCATTAGCCTTTCTGTACACATGAAATGGATTGCATGTTGACTGTTAATTCATTAATCCATGTTTAGGGGTCGTTATGTAATTAGTTATTTGTGTATTTAGAGTCGAGTATATAAAGTTTATAAGTTTAGGGTCCTAGTGTGTCAAGAATAAAGTCTATAACCGAATAGCGGTTATGGATGGTTATAGGAAATTATAGACGGTTACGTCTATTAGTGAAAAGTCGTGACTCTTCGTGAAGAGACACAATGGTTCGGTTTATGTCTATAAATAGGAACAAACATGTAACAGAATTCACATCTCTATCAATCTATCATATACAATTATATTCAGTAATTTCTCTCTTGTTTCTTTGGAAATCAAACAACTAAGGGACAACATTGCAGATTTATAACCAAACTGTTGTACCAGTTTTTTTCATTTCATGAACTGAGGAAATCATTTTAAGTTGAGTGACTGATCAAGCTTTACATTTGGCACATCTCTACGCCTACTTGTAAAGTGAGTTGATTCAGGTCATGTGTCTCCTCTTTAACAGGTTGTCAAATAAGCACCAGCTTCAAAGAAAATAGGTAAAGTCAAATAACTTGAATGTCACTCAACATGTATCTTTTTATGTATCCTAACTCATTTTATTCACACATGATGCTAGGCTGGTGTTTTTTTTTTTTTTATAAGATCTCCTTAAAAGCTTATGTCTGCGGGCGGACATACATAAGTCGTGAATATGGTTTGTTTTAATAAAATCTCCTTAAAAGCTTATGTCTGTGGGCGGACAAACATAAGTCGTGAAGATGGTTTGTTTTACAGAATACTTCATACAAAAAAGTATCTCCTTTTGTCTTCAAAGAAAAGCAATGGCATTGTGTCTTCAAACCTTTGAAGACAAAAATGTCCACAGCCCCCAAACCCAACCTCCTTCACCTTTTCTTCATTTTTACTTCTCCTGCCATCATCTCAGATCAGCCACCACCGGACACCCATCTCTACCCATCTGCTCGTCGGCGCCTCTTGCCTCTCCAATGATCTTCTTCTCCCTTCCCAAACCTTTTATTTCTAATGTGATTTCGAATGGTCTTGTATTAAAAAAACTAGATAAATGCCCACGCGATGCAGTGGCGGCGCCGGTAGTAGCGGTTTGGTGGTGGTGGTGACAGGTGGTGGTGGCGACCGGTGGTGGCGGCGGCAGAGGCGAGTAGTGTAGGTTATTGATGTAAAGATTATTGATGTAAAAGGGGGTAGTATAGTTATTTTAGAAGTTAAGGGGTAGATGTTGTAAATTAATTTCATTAAGGTTATTATTGGTTTATCAAGTGTAGATGTTGAAATTAATGAATAAAGGTAAGGGGTAAAATAGGTAGATTGACTCATCATTTGAGAAAAAGGGAAAGAGTGTTTGCTTTATATAATAATATAGATATAGATATAGATATAGATAGTATAAATAGTATTATTGATATAATGGTTTTTTATTTTTGTAAGGTATTGTGTTAATCATATAATGCTGTTGGATATTTGTTGGGATTTTGAATGGTATTTTGAAAGTTTGTGAATCCTTTCATATTTTTATTATTATGAATACAATAATAATAGAGAAGTGATATATGTACCATGATTTTGATTGTTTTACTGTATGATACAACTTTTTTAACACACTGTATGAATCAGTATTGCATATATATGGTGGGTGTATCAATTTGTTTGGTATGAATATCACTTCCCATAATAATAGGGGTTATGATATCAAAATGTAATAAATATACGCGAATGTCTATACAATCGTGTTCATTGTATGTATTTAACTTTCGAACTAACATTGTATGTATCCAGGTATATGTGGCACCCATATACATTGCCACGTCAAGTGTCATGTTGTCAGTTTGCAAGCTTTTTATTGGTGAGGTACATACAATGTACAAAATTGAAAAGTTAAATACATACAATGAACACGATTATAGTTCGATACATACTATAGACATTCGTGTATAGTAATAGTTTATTACATTTTAATGCTATAAGCCCTTTATAATAATCAGAAAAAGTAGTCGTATGTTTGTTGTGTTTGCAGTATAATTGTATAAAATAATTGCATATATTAGAAATTTAATAAATGATATTTATAAAAGTAAAAATTCTAAAAACTTGAGTAATTTGTTAACCTTTGTGCTGGAATGTTAAGGAAATTGAGTCTTTAATTTTTATGTTAATTTTTGTGTGTTTAAAGCATCTATTTTATTAACTTTTGTGCTAAATTCATATGAAAATTAATGTGAGGTTATTAAGTTTGATGTTATTACAAAACAAACGGTCTTCTTTTGCAGATACATTATACATCTGAGAAAACAAACTGCATCTAAATGGTCATAAAAAGTTAGAGAATTTTAGACACTGTTTCAAGCTAACCCAGACCCAAACCTGACATTGCGCCAACTTCCCGACTCATTTTATTCATATCGCTTCCGTCCCGAGATTTTCACAGTGGCTGGATTAAGTTTTGCGATTTAGACATTTTGCATATGTCCAATCTACTTGCAAGGCTGTATGCATAGTTTTGGTTGGATAAGTTATATTTCACATTCAGCTTTGTAACAAAAACAAAGAGCAAAAAACTATATTCATACAGAAGAATACATGATAAACACACACCAAGGATCGGCTACACATGTTTCTGTAAGCAAAAACTCTAGTTAATCAAAAGGCCAGCTAATAACATACAACAGTTGGGCCGTCATCAACAAAACAAGGCTGTGATCAATGTCGGTCATCGCAGAGCTGCTCTCAACATCTCCTAGCCGCATGCTGGGATTACTTTATACTATGTGGTCTAACATTGAGTGCGTTTGTGGCCATTTGAGGAAAAGATTGTTCATGAACTGAAACATTCACATTCCCGCTGCAATCAGCACCATTCTTAGAAGCTTGGTCAAAGAGGCTTACAAGTGAGAGAAATATTTCCATACGTGTCACGTCCCTGTTAGCCTGTTTACACAGTATTGTATAATTTATAGAAGTAACTTAATAAGTTAGTCTGTGTTTCAACTTCACAGTGAATCAATGATTGATTAATGTAATATAATTTTACCTCTACAGTAAAGTGTGCCCATATCTTGTCATTACGTGACTCCATCACCCCTTTCAAGATTGTCAACCCCAACCCTTTAATAATATCGGCTATCTCTAAGAAAGAACCTCTTTCTTCACAAAGCATCTGCAACCCAACAAGCAGATACATAAGCACATAAATGAAAACTAGAGATGGCAAAATGGGAGGGCTGAGTATGGATGCAAAAAAAAACACATTGGACTGCAATTGGTTAACCGGGTTGAACCAAGAACATCATGTGTCGATACTTTGTAAAGTATAATGAATAACATATTGAACAGGACACTAAAGCTATACCGTTAAAATAATATCTAATTTGTTTAAATTGATAGATTTAGAAAACTAAAAGCAATTGACCTGTTTCAGTTATAGTCAAGTTTTTAAATTTGACCCCTTTTTGGAATGGCGGAGAAAACCCAGCACCAACTTTAATACACCTTTACTTGAACCCACAACCTGATGGTTGTTGGGCCACCTTGATACCGTTAGGCCAAATGTCCTTTAATGGAAACAAGTGAAATTTGACCCATTTAACCTGTCATACCTAATCTATAACCCAAATCACCCATTTTAAGTAAATGGATTAATATTGCCACCTTCTAATGGAAACACGTGAAATAAAATCCCTGCCAGTAGTTCATACCTCCACAAGCATTTGGCGAGGCGAATTGAGATCCTCAACTATAATAGGACAGACCATTGATTGAGAACCAACCTCGTATGCCCATGTTGCTCCTCCTTCAAAGTTGTCCCTTAACAAAAGCCCGCCGTCCTTGCTAATAATCTGCACTTGAATCAAATAATAGAAATCTGTTACCTCATCGAACTAATAGATTCCTGCTCTTCCAAAATACAAGCTACATACTGACTTTGGATAACAGAAGAAGTTCAACTTATGATAATTAATAAGCATATTCACTATAGCCATGCAGGCTTCATTTTGCGAATGACATCTTTTTGTCGTATTGAATGGCATCTTTTTGTCATAACAATATCCAAAATTCCAAATTTGTCCATTTCAACTTTAAAATAATACGACACCATACAAAGATAGAAATCATACCTTTGAATCCCCCGTTTTGTTTAGCTTGTCTGCATGCTTTGTAACAGTTTGCAAGAAAAGCATATGCTTGATGGTGCGTTCTAGCAAAGCATCAATGCTACACTGTTTATGAT
Organism: Asclepias incarnata; assembly: GCA_025447715.1. NCBI lineage: Eukaryota > Viridiplantae > Streptophyta > Magnoliopsida > Gentianales > Apocynaceae > Asclepias > Asclepias incarnata. Next base: position 5,588 of record JAOEHQ010020884.1, read on the forward strand.
GACAAAAAAAGAAAGAAAAACATCTTTATTTTCCGGATACCACTGGTAGAGGTGACAAAGTGGGCAGCTGGGGCAGGTTGTGTGATGGGTCAAAAGAGGTGGTTTTTAATATTAGATCGAGTTTGCCTGCAAATCCTTTGTGGCTCTCTAATAAAACTAACACGTTATATATGGTTAGCAGAACTAATGTAATTACAATAAAAATATAAAATGTTTGAAGGCAAGGCCTTAAAAAAACACTTTGGGCCACTTTTAACCTTTTGATCCATCTGAACCATTTCCATTTTAGCTATTTTCTAGTTTAACCAATTTGACCCATTACCAATAAACCATGACCTAAATTGACAAATTCACAAGTAAATGTGTTGAGTGACACACATCTACTACATAACATCAAATTTTTGGTGTTCAGAAACTATGTATTATTTATTAGAATATAAGAAGCTGTCCATACGAGTTTTACCTTCGCACCGTTAGGGACAATTTCTCTCAATTCTTTTACACGATCTTGGATCATCTGGCGGTCTTTTGGTCTAGGTCTAGGGTTATCTCCAGGTTTAAGTCTCTTGCGATTTGATTTGCTGATTTCATCCATTTTCTTAGCATTCCCAGATCCAACACCACTATCTTTTTTCAGTTCATTTCGTTGGTCAGCCCAAGAACTAATTTGTGATGATATAATTGAGCTAGTATCAGAAAAATTCCCCCCATCTTCCTTAGAAATCCCAGATTTATATGAATAAGAACTTGTCGCCCCTGAACTTTTCAAATATTTGGGAACACCAAGCAGCTCTTTTTGCATCAGATTAATACCCTGAGTAGCCCAAACAGATGATGAACAATTAACAGGAACAGAGGAGCTGCTGGTTTTTGTCAATGATGAGTAGGACATGTTATCATCTGAAATCGGTTTGGAAGATGAGTGAACCTTAACGACTGCATCTAAAAGATGGTCACTGGCTGCTGATGAATAAATACCACTATCGGATTCTCCTTCATAAACTAAAAATGGCTCTAAATTCATACTATCTTTTCTAAAACCCAACAGGTTTGGTTCTACCCCATTATTAACAAAGTTATTCCGACTTTCGCCAAATACTTTGTTGTCAAAATCCATACCCACAATATCAAATAAGTCATCTCTTGATGGAGGTTTTAGACATGCTTCTTCTGAGGACATTGTAAGAGCTTGAAATAGTTCATGTTCTAGCTTATCCTTATCAAAAGTCTGCTTGGGCTGTGTGTCTGCAAGATGAAGCATATGGTTAGACCGTCTAGCGGGTCAAAAGCAATCCCTGGGTCCAATGGGTTGACAGTTTCCAACAATGTACTTTTAATGAATAAAACCTCCTAGAATCCTAGATCATTTTACTTATATAATTGAGTTATCATAGAAATTGACATCTTTTGTCTATAATACTTGACACGCTAACTATTTATAAAAAACATTAGACAAAAGAGTAGTGGGTCAACCAAACTAGTTACACAAGTCATCGGACCAGCCTCCACTAATTGAGTTTAAAGTTTGGCAGTCTTACCAACATGAGTGCTGGATAAATGAGCATCTGGAAAAAGACATGGATCCGAGCATGCAACTCCAGAGATGATAGTGTCATCAGTATGATCTCGCAAAAATGCACCTGATATAATATCTTGTTCCATTGATTTTAACAGGTTATACTTTTCTGAGAACAAGCCAAAAGCAGTTTGATCAATTTTGTGATCAGAACTTGTAGAAGTTTGACGACAAACTGTAGCGTTTGCAAGTGTTGAACCTTTAGCCACTTGGTTATCTCCAACACACCTGCCAAAAGAGAGAGAAGTATGTCCACTGCTTCCTGAAGCCTGAGGTGAGTGGCTGTAGTCCTGTTTATTGCAGCTGTCAGGTGTAAAAAGTGTACAGTCTGTCACTTTAGATTTTCCTGATGAATGCGCAGAAATAGAATTCCCATGGCAGATAGGTTCCTGAGTATATGGAGTAGTTTCCATAACATCTTCATTTTTCATGTAGATATCTGATAATAATGCACCGGGAACACATCCAAGTTGAGAAATTAAACACGTCACATCATTCACAAATCCTATATTCTCCATAATCTGTAGATATAGTCAATTGCAACAAATTATTACATGATCATAATTACATTAAAAAATCACAGCTATCTACACTCCTAAAGTTGTTTAGATTCTCGCATATGTTTGCCTATTGCAGTATATATTTAAAGAATGGAAGACAAAGATGAACTTACAGTCGAGGATGAACCAAGTTGAACAACCCCATGAGGATGAACGGGAATGACTGCTATTGTCTGCAACCAAAACGAGAACCATTTCATTACTAGCTATTAGTTAGATAAACAATCAAAATGATATTCATACTTTGAAGATTAAAAATTATGTTACCTGAATGCCAGCTGAGAATTGTGAAGAAACCTCATTTGATACCTGGTAGCACATGGTGTAAATAGAGTTAGATACACATTTGAGAATCAGAAATTCTCCATTTCTTCCCGGTTAGGGAGAAAGTTTAAATGCGCTATTCGAAAGTCATACAATGATGCACACAAAGACCTCTTCTCGATGATAGTTTGTGCAAGTGGAAAATTCGACCCATTTACTTGTGAATGGGTAATAAAATATAACTTAAATGAATGGGTCAAACATGTCAAACAGATTTTTTTGTATTTCTGATGCGTAAAAGTATAAAACCTCCATAAGTCATTTTCTTCAGATGATTAGATTATTGCGAAAATAAATAGTTTCAATTATCGTATTTATAACACACCTTAAAATTTTGCAAGTGTTTGAGTCAACCCAGGCCGTTAGGACTTGTACAAAAGTTGAGTTGTTACACAAAACCCACCCATTTCAGTCCAACTAGTCCAAAGAGTTCAACCAAAATTTCCCTTCCACATTGAACTGCCAGACTTCACCTAGACTCCTAACGAGTTAATTTTACAAAGACAAAGTGCATACCTCGGGTGGATGAACTAGCATCTTGTTATCTGAGACAATCCACTGATGATTTCTAGTAAATGCAACCCTTCCAACTAATCTGAAAATTTTATAAAATTTAGCCAACAAATAAATTACAAGTAACATAAAAATAAAATAAAAAATAAAAAAAAACTTTAAAGACGCACCCTTCCCCTAAAAGATTGATGTAGTTGTCTTTCATCATTTTGGTCACAAGCATGTGAACTTTGTTTGTGGCTTGAATTCCATCCCCGCTATTAGAATACATGATAGGTTCGTAATAACATTCTTCCCATATTAAAAGCCTACAATAAAGAGTCCCAATTAGTCAGCAAGAATCCACAATTGGTATTCACTACCAATTGAGCATACATTCATCCATTATATATCGTCACATTTCAACCAACAAATAAATCATTAGATGTGTTTGATCTATCGTTAAATATCTAAATTACCCTTCAACAAGGACGAAAGAAGTTAATTTCTATTAATGTTTGAACAATATGGACATCCCGATACCAACGTATCACATGGGCTGAAAGCATTCCTAACCTTGTACTCGTGTACTACTTGTAAACATAGATAGAATTACAACACATGGGCTCAAGAGAAAGATTACAGACAAGAATGGACCCTTCATCAAATATACACGCTAGTTATCATCACCGGTCACTAACCTGCCCAAGACAAATTAAAGGTATGTATTTTCTTCTATTATTTGGTTTTATGTTTTTGACTGTATAATGCACCGTACCCTTAATAATTTAGTATATTTTAATCCTGAATTCCTGATATCAATGTATAAGCAAGCACCCATAACCTTACTCAAATAATTCCCATAATCTTACTCAAATAATTGAAAACACAGATGCAATTACACCACATGGACAGGAGAGAAAGAATGCAAACCAGGAACAGGAACAGACACTTCACGACAATAAACCTAATCACTAAAATGGACAAAGACAAAACAAAACAACCTAAACATATGAAACCAACAGCACAAACAAGAAGTTAGAGACAGGGAGTCAAAATACAGTCATATTAAAAGGATAAACAAGAGAAGTACGCAAAAGCCATAAAGGATCAATGGCATGCCAAATCTTCTTAACAAAACTATTAACTTTATATGGCTAGAACAGGAAAAGTACACTCTACGGCTCTACCCATCAAGAATCAATGGCATGTCAGATCATACAAAGCATTATTATCAGCAAAAAAAACATTATTATCACTACTAATCAAAACAACTAACTAAAGGTCTGCAGGTCATTTTTGAAATCAATTTACAAACCCTGAAACATTTTAACGAAACAAAAATAATCCTGAAACATACTTCCAATGAGTGAAAAGGATCAAATAAAACCCACTCTTAGTAGCAAATTGAAATAAAAGCAAGTATAATAATCTGGGAAGAACATTCATGCAAGTACCATGTACATTATTGTTTAGTGCAATTTGTCCTTAAAAAGTCACTAGCAAAGATTAGCAGAAGAACAAAATCTAAAACAATAAACAAAACGGAATGAAACATTTCCATATTCTAAATAATTCTATAAATAATGTAGAGTATATAGAACCTGATATTGACATATCAAGAACCCTTAAACTTGTACCCGTGTACTTGAAAACACATGTGACATATGCTATTTTTGTCTTGCTCCCGTTCATAGATTGAATTACAACATGTGGACTCAGGAGAAGGAATACAAACAAAAACAGAAACTTGACCACAATAAACCTGCTCTACATCCTCACTAGTCACTAACATGCACCAAGACAAAACCGAACGAATATAAACATTTGAAACCAAGTACACAAACAAAAAGTTAGAGACAGGAAATCAAAATACGGTCATATTAAAAGGATAAACAAGAGAAGAATGCAAAAGCCAAAAAGGATCAATGGTATGTCAAATCTTATGAACCATACTATTAACAAAACCACTAAATGTTACTTATTAGAGCTACTACATCATTAACCAAAGGTCCACATATCATTCTTTAAAACCCATGCCTAAAAACCAACTAAAATTTTAATTGCACGGAATAACTTTACCTAATTACTGATTATAATAAGTTTACCACGAAAATTACAGAAACATAAAATATAAAAGCACTCTGTTTCCAAATGAAATATATTGTTATGATTGTTAAGCAATTTACCATGTTATCAAAATGCAAGAACATTACTGTTACTGGTAATATCAGCAACGGGTAGAACAAGTAAAGTATATTGTTATATTAAGCAATTAATCCCAAACTAAATAAGTTGAGATTAAGCAGAAACAAGGAAAAATAACTTCCTGATGAAATTGTGCAAAAGAGAAAGGGTTGTAAGTGTACTTATCTTACGTATCTAATGTATGACTCGTGAACTAACTTTCATTTACTATGTGGTTATAGATTTGTGTATGCATATATACATTTATAAGTGCGTCGTACCGTTAATAAGTTAGAATTAGTTGAATCCTAACATCGACATTTACCCATAAACTTGTACTCCTGTACTTGAAAACATACATGGAGTTACAACATATGAACTCAGGAGATAAATTACAAACAAGAAACCGACACTTCACCACAACACACCACCAAGGACGGGGTCCACCCGGCTCATTGTACTTTACCGCTTTATTCATTAAGCCTATTCTGTTCCATTTTGGTCAAAAGCAAATATAATCTTCCTTGTGCAATTAAGTGCAAAAACATAAACCTAAATGTATCATAATGGATCATAATCAACATATATATAATCCAAAAAACATACTTTTAGTGACCAAAAGGGGACAAAAAGTACACTTTGAATAGCCAAAAGTTATGTCGAACATTTTACTTAACATTTTGTATAACTAAGTTCCCTTTTAAAAAATAATGCTAACAAAAAAGTAAAAAAATTCTCAAACAATAAAACAAAACAAAATAAAACATACCCAGAATCTTCTTATCTTATATATAAATATATAAACAATAAATAGTACTAGTGAAAAGGAAGTGAACTTACTTAGGGTTTTGGCAGCCAATCTTCCAAAAAATAGCATAACACCACTGATTAACACCACATAGTGTTTTAAGTGCTTCTTTTAGTAAATAACCCATTATTATTATTATATTATCTTTCAAAATAAAAAAGCTTTTTCTTTTATAAAAAAAAAATAAATAAATAAATAAAAATGTAAGTGTAAGCTTCTAACTACCCCTGCAAGAAGCTCTACCAGCTTGTTTAGTTCTTAATCCACCACTTGTTTTTCTTTGTGGATCCAAAATCCCCATTCCCCTCAATACCATCCATCTCATTCTATACATCCATGTATCTATCTATGTGTATGTATATGTATAGATATACACACACTCACACACAAAAAGTTTCTTGGTTTTTGACAAGTTTCACCATGTTTGTAAAGTAAAGAATATAAAAATAAAAATGTCAGAGCTTTTTGAAGGGGAGAGGGTTACACTTTATTGATTGGGTGTTGTTTTTATCTTTCTTGTGTTGTGCTTGTTCTGTTCTGTTCTGTTTGAAGTATTTCTTTTTTACTTTTTTTATGACAAAGATGAGAGAGAGAGTGGTTTGTGTGAGTGTCTCTCAGTTGTTAAATCACATATATTTGTTTGTTCTGCTGCTCAACACTACATTAGATTTTGAACCAAAGTCATATCTATTCAATCAAAATCCTGCCAGTATATAACTTGTGTTTTGTCTGGATAAATTCTTTTTTATATATATATTTTATTTTATTATTTTACTGTCATAAGTTTTAGAGAAAATAATGGATGCTATTATTAATACGGATAATTAGACTGCTCGGAGTGAGGCGGAAGTGAGCCTGACACCACCACTTTTCGCCACCAACAGTGCCCTAGAGGGCGGCAAATGAAAAAAAAAAAAGAGGAGCCCGTCCCTTTTCTTCCGCCCGCGCCCTCCCCCCTTTCCAAGAAAATCAAGCCGTTCAACGGCTCTTTAAAGCAAACAAACAAAACTTTTGTTAAAAAGGGAGGTGTTCGGCTTGGTGGGTTTCGAAGGTGGAGACCAGAAGTGGAGGGTGGCGCTGGTGGGGTGAAGTGTGATGCTCGGCGGTTTGGTAGTGGTGGTGGTTTCTGACGAGATGGGGTGGACCGGAGGTGATGATTTCTGACCCTGTTTTTTTTTTCTTTTTTTTTGGAAGGCAGTGGTGGTGGGGTGAAGGTGGAGGAGACCTTGACTTACATTTTGTGTTTTATTAAAAAAAAAAAATTTGAATTTTATATTAAAAATATATATTTAAGTGAAGGATGTCCCTAAAAAGAATGTCTCACTCCATAAAAAATGAGGGGCATCCCTTGAGAGGAGGCATCGCCACATGGCGGAAGACGCCTCTATGTGGGGATGTCTCACTCCACACAGTCTTATATATAGTCGTATAATTCATTAACCTAAATATCTTTCTGACGACAGCATTTGAAAAATAAGGGATAAGATTAGAAAAAAGATTTAGTGCTAATGGGGTTGGTGGCTCATTGGTAAAGTCTTTGACTTTAAGATATTCCACCCTGATTCGAGTTCTACTTCTCACATTTGTGGGTGTAGATTATTGAGGGATTTTCGGGAGTCCTGAATTTCATTATAGAAAAGAGATTTAGTGGAATCTGCATGTCATATTCATGTGCTTTTAGTAGGATTTTTAGGCTAATCTGTAAGAGGATTTATCATTTTTCAGTATGGATATCAAAGGATAAGATTAGGAAAGAGATTTAGTGGAATCCACATGTCAAGAGAACTTTTATACTAATCTTTCGGACAATTTATCATTTTCCTATTAGTACCACTATTTTAGGAGAAGTTCAAATCCATTCCATCCGGATATTGATTAGTCTTTTAAGCCAAGTCTTTTTAAAGGTAAATAAGGGCTTATATGTGTTTGTTTAAATAGCTGGATGAATGGAAATATAAATTTGCTTTAGTGGCATTTATGTTATGTGCGACTAGAAACATATATTAACCCCACACGTTTTATATCTATATTATAAAACAAATCCACCATTTGTCTTAAAGTGGAATTTAAGATCAACTAGCTCTCGTTGAGATATTACCAAGTGGGAGTGTTTAATAGTGGAAATATCTCAATGAAACTCTACGGTCATTTATATATGATTCAATAAGGGTCACACGCGAAGAACATTGAAATGCTAGTTGAATTTGAAAAATTGTAAAAGCTGCCAAAAATATATTAGAAATGACGAACGGGCTAAAACCGAGAAACGGGTCAAAACCAGGTCGGGCACAAAGAACCATGTGTCAACCCGTTTGACCATGAGTCAAACAAAGTTGACCCATGTGGGGCCCTAGGGGCGGCAACGCAAGGCAGGGGGGAAGGGAGAAAATTTAGGAAATTTGATCTTCATCCCACATTGAAACTTGTAGGAATTTTTAAGGTTTCTTATTCCCTATAAATAGAGGCCTAAACCCTTATCGCATTAATATAGAAAATCTATTATTTTCTTCTCGTCTTGGCGTGGTTCGAAATTCACCCCGTTGGTGGAGAATTTTGATTAGCCTTTTAGTCTAATATTTTTGGCTCTGTTAACTTTTTCTCGTTTTTGAGTTGTGGCTAGCACCTAGCTAGCATTGGTGATTTGTTTGTGTGTGTAATTATTCTTAGTTTGCTATATTTGCATGCATGTATGATATTGGTTTGGAAATTAAATTATATAATTATTTTATTAATTAGCTTACGCATTTACAATTAATTAGATTAATTATTTTAATTATAGATTAATTTATTCATTAGATTAATTAAATGTTCATCAAATTAACTTGATTAATTATTTGGTTTTAAATAATTAAATTTTGATTGATCACATATATTTTATAATTAAGGGATAATGACATGTGAGTGTACGTAACTATGTCAAAATGTTTATGTTATGTAAAGATATTGTAAAATGTCTATGTCATGTAATGAACTTTCAAATCCCGGTTATTAGATGTACCCGACCAATCAAAAACTGACAA
>JAOEHQ010020895.1:0-14552 GCA_025447715.1 Asclepias incarnata
CTGCATATTTTCCTTTCTCATCTTTCTCATATCAAATACAGTAAATATAAAACACAAAAGGGGTCTGATTTCCAACAATTGGTATCAGAGCTTCGTTAGTTTGAAGGGGCTGTAAGTTGTTGTTGAACTAAGGTTGAAGAAAAACGAAACCAGCCTTCACTCTTGATCTTTCTGTTCGTGAAAAGAGTCTAACCGACGGAGGTGCGTGACAAACGAACGTGAAAGATCCATCAAAGCAGGTGGCTTTGGATTTGTTCGTTTAGCGGGTTAAAGAAAACATTAAAGGCGGGTGTTTGTTTTCTTGTTCGGTGTTATTAGTTCTTTGAGCAAGTTAGATCGTGAAAGAGTTGAAGCTGCAAAAAATGGCGTTGGTACCTGTTAGAGAAGGCTTCTTGATGCAATGCCAAAGTCGTTTCTTCAGATTGTGGCCTCGTTGGATCAATGTGTCGAGTTGGAATCGATGCTCTATGATGAAGCCGTTGGAAGATTGAAGGCGTATGAGGAGCGTTTAAAAGGAGCTGAGAAAAGTGAAGACACTCAAGGAGGTTTGTTGTTGGCTCGTCATGAAAAATCACACGGGTGTAAACATTGTGGAGGTGGAAGCTCAAACCGAGATGACTTTGGACGTGGCCGAGGGAATGGTCGTGGGTCCGTGAAGGGTCGAGATGGTAAGGAGCGTGTCCGAGATAAAAGCCACGTGAAATGTTACAAGTGTGGGGAAATGGGTCATTATAACAACGAGTGTCCAAAACTGAAAGATGAAGAAGAAGCCTTGTTGGTTATGGAGGAGAAACCTGAGCCACTATGTTGAACAAGTGCTATGACCATAACCAATTATTGGTTTATTTGGTTTAGTTATGAGTTTTTAAGTTAAGTTTTAATTTGCATGGAATAAGCAAAAATCCAAGTCTTGATGAGTTGTATGCTGGGAATTTGGAGATGCCAAGTCTTGATCAGCTACATGCTTGGAATTTGGATGAAGTGGGTCAAGATTAAGGAGGTGAATGAAGGATTTAATCTTGACTTATTATAGTTTTATTATTTAGTTTTATGCATGTGTGTTTATTAGTGTTGAATTGGTATTTGGTTTTGACCATATCTTGGAAGTGTACGTTGAGGATATGCACGTATTAGAAGAGTGGTCTTTGTACCGGTTCTTTAGGTAGAAATGGTCACTAGTTGGCAGTCTTTTGTTCCTTATTTTCTGCATGAGTAGTTACTTTGTAAGGCTATAAATAGCCACCTATGGATTGAATAAAGGATGTACTTTCATTTTCAATTTCTGCATATTTTCCTTTCTCATCTTTCTCATATCAAATACAGTAAATATAAAACACAAAAGGGGTCTGATTTCCAACACCCGAGACACACCCACACTTATACGCATTTAGGAAAAACCATCGGGACGATATTATTATTATATATTATCTGTTTTCGTATATATATAGATGCATGCTCGACATGCACCCACGCGTATACTCAATATATCTGTGTAATACCTGTCGTCGAAAATAGAAGAAGAAGAAAGAGGATAGAGTTGTGGTGCTCGGCGGCAGTGGCTAGGGTGGTGGCTTCGGGCAGTGGTTCAACAACAGTGGAGCGTACTGTGGTGTTAATATTTGATGGTTATGACGCTGTGGTGGTGCGCCTGGTGGGCTGAGGACAGTAGTGGCAGCGACTGTGGAGTCATGACGAGGTGGTAGTGGTGCGGGATAGTGGTGATGGAGTTAGGACAGTGGTGGTGATGCTGTTCTGGTGGTGTTTAGCTGTTACGGCAGTGGCATTTCAGCTGCGTAACAGTAGCAGCAGTGTTCATCGGGTGATGTTTAACAGTTGCTGAGGGCGGTTTCTCCTGTGGTTCATGGCTGTGACTAGTGCAGGGTGGTGATCACGGTGAGCTCAGCTGTAGTAATGAGACTCGATGGTGGTGGAGGTGACTCGGCTATGGTGCTCGTGGTGTTGAGGCCATATATGGTGCGGGTTCGACATAAACAGAAAAGAGAGACGGATAGTGATGCCGAGGGTGAAAGTGATGGTATTTGACCCAAATCCTTCTCCCACATTGGTATTGGTAGAAAACTACCTTGGTGGTTTGCCTATATAAATAGGAGTCATCAGTTGAAGCTGAGGCAATTCATTCTTGTGAGAAAATTCTTAGAGAGTTAAGAGTTTTGTAAAAGAGTGAATGTCGGTGAGGGATTATAGATTGTCGAGAGTGAGCGTCTCCATTCTTGTAATCCAACTTTTGTAGTGTTTTTCGTGGTAGTGGATTAGACTCTATGAGTCGAACCAAGTAACTCTTCGTGTTGTTTATATTTTTGTTTACCTTATTATTGGCTATTATTCGTGTGTTGATTTCTTACGTCTTTGTGGTGATTGGTGGTGATCGATCCTAACATGTACCCAGCCTGTCTTACCCTCTACTTGTAAGTAGAACTCTTATTGTTTGTTTCCAGACTCGCTATGGTATCAGATTAAATAAAATAAAGAAAAGTAGCAAAGAACTTATAAAACCTTGGGCATAATCACATACTGGATATGTGAATTTTCATCAACAATAATTCTGCTTTTTAAATCTGACTATCGATCATGTTGATTAGTTCATGACAAAAACAAATCATTTGGTCATAAATAACATAATAAATTAGCAGACATAAACTTCCAGTTTGATCCTTTTTGAAAAAATTAATATTTGACATTCCCTTGATACGTCATAAACAGAATGTTTCACATGTCTTGTAAACAAGTTTTAATACATATAAAAATATGAATATTTTTTAGCACTATTGTTTGCAGTGTTTTAGTACTATTGTTGCTGACTTGCTGCTATCTCTTATGGTTGTTCCTGGTGTTTCATTCCTCTACTTATTGGTCACGGTTGGATGTTGTTGTTCACTTTATGTATAGACAGGTCCTACTCGAATATGCTTTACTACTATTTGGTCAAGGATTATTGGTCATTATCGTTAAAGGGTTCGCTGGGCTTGACTGTTTGAGCTGCAGGTTAAATTTCTATCCGGGGGCTCGAGGGTCGCAGGTAATGCATCACAATGATTTCGATACTGCTGATGTTTTTGTTTCAATGGATCAACTGCTCAAAGCTTCTATCAAAGATGGTCATTCTTTGCTTGTTTTGTTTTTCGTCCAAAGGTATCATCATGCACATTATTATGGTTATAAGGTAATAGTATATTTTTTCTATTTTTTGTAAACTAGACATATATATTTTCTGCATTTTCAAAAAAAAAAAAAACGAATTTTTTGGTACAAAAACATATGATCCTAAATCTAATCATTTTCGTAATGTAATAATTAAAAAAACATATCTATCCAACTACCAAGCAAAGAACAAAAACAGAAACTATAACTGAACACACTCCTATCCTCCCATAAAATGTACTTTTCTTAGAATACATAAGATTTTTTTCAACAACCAATGTGTTTGTTACCAAAAATATGATTTCTTTTATCATTACAACAAAAAATAATATCCCCAAATTAACTGTTCCTTATCATTAACCAAAAGACATACGTCAAGTCCCAATGGATCGAGTTGGCTTATGTTCTAAGCTTTTCAAGACTTTCCGACACTGTTTTCATTCGGGGTCGTATCTCAGGGTCTCGTTCAGTACACGCGAGTGCTAAATGAAACACTGTTAAAACCTCTTTTTTCGCATGTACTTCTTGAAGCAACATTGGATCGACCATATCTGATAACGGGGTTTCCTCCTCGAACCCTTTCCTTACCCACTTCACTAGATCGGGGAGCTCGGTTGATGTTGAGGTTGTTGGAGATGAAACTTCTGGTGACTTTCCAGTTAGCAATTCGAGCAGCACTACACCAAAAGAGTAAACATCCCATTTTTGTGTAGGTTTGTTGGATGAAACTCGGGCCTCTGGTGCTCGATAGTTGTTGACTTTTTCAGGTTGGGTTGACTTTAAGTACGGTAGGGCCCCTCCCATGAAGCCACCTGAGGACGACGGGTTGTTTCCGGTGATGGTAATCAGGCGGTTTAAACCAAAATCTGATATATGCGGTTGTTGCTCGTGGTCTAGGAGAATATTGGATGGCTTGATATCTCCATGAACAAACTTTCGGGGACTGCATTCATGTAGATAAGCTAACCCTCTTGCTGTTCCTTTCGAGATTCTTAGCCTTGTTGACCATGAAAGAATCGTTGACGCTTGACCTAATTTCAACATAAATAAAATTATCAGTTAACTACAAAAATTTTCATAGAGACAAATTTTACCATCCAAAAAAAATACCTCTTAAAGCGGACGCTAAGTTGCCATTCGAAATGAAATCGCTAATTAGTAATTTTTCGTCAGGAGCCCAATAATAAGCTCGTAACTTGACCACATTCGGATGCTTAACCCTCCCAATCGCTTGAACCTCCGCAATGAACTCCTTATACCGTTGTTCGCCACCCTCACCCAACCGTCTAACCGCCACCGGAATCCCATTCCCCAGTACTACTTTATACACAATCCCTAACCCGCTCTTTCCCAACACATAAGCCGAAGCTCTCAACAACTCATCCAACTCGATACTAAACCCTTTATCAATAGCCACAAGCTCTCCTCCCTCACCACTACCACTAACACCGCCCCCGCTGACACCACTACCCTTTTCAGACTCTGCCTCGGAATCCGTGCTGGGAAATCCACTGACACATGGAAAAGTACAAAATCTTGATTTCTGATTCCCACCAAATCTACCTTTACAAGTACAACTACAACCATTACTGTCTTTTTTTCTCCAATATAAATATACAACAATTAATCCAATTAATGCCACTCCAAATGCATCTGCCACCGATATTAATATAATCAAACCCGGTTTCAAACCTTTTTTACTTTCACCGTCATCATTCACGGGAGTCAAATTTTGACTCGCCGGAGCACCAACCGGACTATTTTCCCGGCAAGTTTTTTGCAGAGGAAAACCACATAATCCAGGATTGTTTAAAAACGCCGTCGGACCTTGATTTGTAAAAGAACCCGTTTGAGGAATTTCGCCGCTGAAGTTGTTATGCCGGAGGTCAAAGCTGACAGTCAACGGCAAGTCACCTAAAGATTCCGGCAACTTTCCGGCGAAATTATTAAAAGATAAGTTTAAAGCTCCTGACAATGATTTTAGCTGCCCAATATCAAACGGTAATGACCCAGTAAAGGAATTTGAAGATAGATCAAGCTGAACCAAGTTCGCCAGCTCCGGGAACACGCCGGACGGAACTTCGCCGGAAAATTTATTTTCGGCAAGAATTAGTCTTTGTAGCTGCCGGCAATTACCCATAAATTTTTTTATTGTTCCAGTGAGTGAATTATGTGAAACGTCGACGTTTTGAAGACGTTGCGGGTTACAAAGAGACGCCGGGAGTTCGCCAGAAAGATTATTTCCGTACAGAAATAAACTATGAAGCGACGTGGCATTGAAGATTTGATCAGGGATTGAACCATGGAAATCATTGTCGTGTAAGTTCAGTCTCCGGAGATATTTTAACCTACCGAGCTCCGACGGGATGTATCCCCGAAGGTTTCTTCCGGCCAGCGCAAGTCCGACGACACGTGGGTCAGATACTCCGGTGATGTTGGCACACGTGACGCCGGTCCAGTGACATGGGGTGTTGTCATTTTCGTTCCAGTCGGAGAAAACAGCGGCGCCTCCGTCCACGGCGGATTTGATGGTGAGTAAAGATAAGCCGTCGGAGGTTAAAGCGGTGGTGTAATTGATAAAAATTAAAAACGAAAGAAGCCCATTAATTAAAAGGTTGACCATGATAAGGATATGTGAATGGAAAAAAATAATAATTAAAGTTGTTTTATCGAAATCAAGATTTTAATTCTTGAATTCATAAAACAGCAATAACAACGATACTCAATCCCGCGGATATAACTAATTTATTGAATTGTAAAGGAAATGGTTAGAGGTGTTTTGTTTAAAATGAGGATTTTAGTAGCTGAATTTGCAGAGAAAAATGGTTTGGTTGGGAATGAATATTTTAATTAAGTCTTGAAATTGGACATTGATGTGAGTGAGTAGTATTTGATGAGGGTGGTGGTGAGTGGTGGATGAAGGTGGTGGTGGGTGGTGGTATTTATGAGAAATAGACAATGAAGAAATGGTGATGGGATAAGGACCCCACAAACACACATTGGTGTTCCTAGAAGTAGAAGGAAAGCAATGGGAGCTTTTTAATGTGTTTCTTGTGTTTTCTTTCTATTCTACGAAGTGTAATTAATTGTTGATAGATATGTATTCATGCAAGATGTGATAATCAATTTTGTATTATGGCGTATTATTAATTTATTTATTTTTTTGGAATGGCTATTTTTATTATTATTATTTTTTTATTATTATTTACATCATCATCAATACATACACCAAAGATAACAACACCAAAAAGGTAGTTTTATGAATTAAAAATGTATGTGAAATGGCTTCGTTTGTTTACATGAAATTTGCATCGCTAAAAATCTCATAACTTTGCCTGAGACTCATGAATTGTAAAGAACTCTCTATCATTTAAGTAGTGTTATTTGTATTTATTTTTTTAACAGCAAAGAGTTTTAGTTGTATTTATAATATATTTATATTACATAATAAAATATTTTGGTGAGTCTTAAAATCTAAATTTTTTAAAAACATGAATATCACCTCTAGTTGTATATGTACATGTGTGTTAGATAAATCAACTCGGCGGTCTACAAGCCACTATCGTGTCCTTAGTTGTATGTAGTAACTAAAGTTTATGAATTTCATTTTAAAATTGATTGACACCAAAATTTAAATGTTTTTAAATAAACCATCACACCTTATGCGGGTACTATTTTAATAATTATTAAAACTTGTACCACTACATGTGTGTAATTTTACTTCGTCTAGTACTAGCTTAAACTTATGATGTTATCATACAAATAGTAACTCGTTTGGTTGCGTGTTATCATAAGTATTTACATTAAGAAAAATTAATACTTAGATTGAGTGTTGTCACACAACTAAATTTAATTTTACATTTGCACTTCTTTTATAAAAGTTTCACTGAGACATTTGTTACTAAAAAAAACTTACTTGATACTAAAAATGTGGACTATGTGACGTACAGGTACAGATATAGGCATTTATGTGTCTACATCGAGTAAACACTTGCTGATAACCGTAATATTACTTGTAAGATCAACTTGTCTATGGGACCCCTAGGCCCTCGAAACATTTAAAACATTAACAAATACTGTAGAATCAATATACATCCAGAGCAATGCTAGGTTGACAAATATTTTACAAACTAACTTTTACAAACACACTTGGCATGTGAGGTGGTCCAATCAAGCAAGAGAAAGAAATAAGAGAGAGAATACATACAAATGATTTAATTGGTGGAAGTTATATTTGTAAAAAATTGTTTGTAAAAAGTTTGTAAACCTAGAATTACTCATAAATCTATACATTATTATTAATAAATAATAATTGACTCGATGGTCAAAGCTTTGGTTTGATTATATTTGAGTATATGACCTAATTTTGAATTTTAAGTAGTTTGGGTTTGACACTTGGGGAATAATAATATAAAACCAAAGACTATTCCATTGAATACGGAGCGAATTACTTTTAGATTGTTTTAGAAAAACATATATTTAATGCTTTTATTTTAAGTTGTATTTAAATAAATACAATAACATTTCTGTAACAAAGTTTCATTTTAATATACTAAATATTTGTCTTTATCAATGGTTTTAAAATATTAGTATATTTCGAATTTTGTTTAACTATACCGAATCATTTATTTTTCTGATTGTGCTTAGAGCATTTTATATATATATATATATATAAATATATATATTTGTATTAAACAATATTTATGACATATCCCTCCGCACATACAAAGATGCTCGTATGCGAAGCTTATAGGCAGAAGCCTTTTACGAAGACTTGCTATGGATAAAAGGATGATAATCTCCTTTTCCAAAAATATCGAATAGGTGTTCCGCAAGAAAAGGGATTGACTTGCATCTTAATCGGTATATATCTTAGGCAATAATATCAAGGATAATCTCCTAAAAGATATGCTTAAGAAAATATAAGATTTATCCTTAAATAGGGTTACTTATAAAAAGGGATAAATCCTCCCTTAATTCGGCATCATGATCACTATTGTCATATCCGAAAAACATCAACATATCTCTAACACCTTTGGCGTAAAAGGAGTTCCTTACCTTCGGGGAATCGCCAACGAATCTCATAAACAATCATTCATAATCTAAGCCCTAAAACGTAAGTGCGGTTTGGTGTTCAATCACAAACCCTTACTATATACCGACAAATCCAATGTAGGTTAATTAACCCACTTGATAGAGGTTTATACAGAAGATCTTAGATTCAATTCTAAACAATGAAGTAGTTTAGAATGATTGGTATATAATATACCGAAGAATATTCTGATATCAACTGGAAACTCTCATGCAATGATTAGTAGTTAATGAACAAATCTACAAATGAGCAGTACCACAAGGGAAAATGCTATGAAAACAATTGCAACATCCCTAATCAAAGTAGCCCTCAATAGCCTAAACGTCACATATAAAGAATGGAAAGTGACATCTTGCATGTATTACTAACTCGTACAATCTGTCGTAAAATTATAGTAAATTAATCAAAATTACGATAGATTTATCATTTTTCATAAAGAATAACGAGCAACCCATAATTAATTAATGAGTGCACGAGTGTATGACATATATATATATAGCATCTAAGGATCAATTTATAAGACTAACATTCACAACCTCTAGCAGTTTTTATTAAAGGTGGTTAAAAAACAGTCAAAAAACCGGGTCCGACCGCGCAACGGTCCGACTGGTCGAACCGGCCGGTCCAGTCCGGTTTTTAAAACATTGGTGGTTTGGAAGAGATCGATGACATAACTTTTGAATAATGATGAAGGTGCATGAACCACCGCCCCCAACCCCCCAACAAAATAGTGATTGAATGCTTCCATTAAAATGGGGCCAGTGCGGTTGGGGTTATGCTCAAACATATTAACTTATAACACGTGGGGATCACATGCACCGTCCCCCCATTATATTATAATCTTCCCAAAAGAGAACAAATCATGTTGGTTTACTTGTCAACTTTGTTATTTCTATCCAGAAAAAGTAGTACAAAAAAAAAAACTTCAGCTTAAAAACAAATTTCGAGCTATCATGCAAAATCTATGGACAAGGTTCATGGATCGAACGTGAAAGCAGGAATCAATATCTATAGTTTGAAATATAGCGTCATACACTCGAGAGGGTGTAGTCGAACCCGCTAAACAAAGTTTTTCTTCATAACTCTAGTATAACTTAGTTTAGATTTCATGTAAATTTGTATTGAGATCGCTGATTTTATCCATAAACCTTGATAATTTTGATAATGAATCCACTGATCGACAACAATTCTAGCTCCACCCTAGGCTCCTAGCTCCATAGGCGGAACTACATATAAGATAGGGGTAGCCCGGGCTACGGGGCTGCTAAATTTTTGTAGTTTAATTTTTTTGAAAAATGATGTATTTTCTATTGGTGCTACGAGTCAAACATATATGGGATACTGGTCAATGTAACTAACTTTAAACTTTGAAAAGATTTTCTTATGAATAAAACTTATAAAGATATACTTGTGCAACTAAATGTGAAATGAAAACTACTAAAAGTGCTGCTAAAAACTCTTAAAACCCGTTAAAAATAGCTAAATATCCTTAAAAATTGCTAAAAGTAGTAACAATCTAGTCGTTATCGTATACTTTACGTCGATACAAGGCCAGAAAAAAAAATTGTGCTACGGGTAACTTTCAATCCTGGTTCCGCCACTGCCTAGCTCTGACCATAAGTCCATAACATATCACCATCTATATATCTATGGTTAGCTACCATTCTCAGACTTGCCTTTGGCAAGAATCGAACCCGCGCCCTCAAGACGCAGACCCTCAATGGCGTCATGATGGTCAACCCACCTAAGTAAGTTGGTTACTGTTTCTAATATCAATGAAAATGAAAATATATAATAATTGTATATGAATACGCATTTCTATTACAATCCTATCTGCAGACCCCATTGCCTCTGTTTCTCTGAAATTTTGCACATGATTCACATCATACTAATGTTATCTTGGTACCCACATAATAATTAACATATAATCCTCTTAAGTTTTATATAAAAGAAAGTTTTTTTTTTATCAAGTTGGGCGATGCCTTTATCAATTCCCTTTCTGGATGAACATGTTTTCTTTTTTTTCTTGAATCAAAACATTTAATTATTTCCTAAAACTGGTTAACATGCATGGAAATCGATTAGTCAATATTAATTTTAAAAAAAAAATCTACACTCACTTAAGTTCATATAAAGATTTAATAATAAATGGGTTTTGCTAATAACAACTATATGAGTTGTCATTATTGTGTATAAAAATATGTAATTTTTATCATTATGTGAGTCTATCAAATAACCAGGCCAACAAAGTTTCAGGGTAGCCAAAATTTATGAACAAGAAAAACAAAACTCCAACATTATACTAATGTTACACTACCTTTTTTTATTTTTGGAGGCGGTCATGTCCAACCCTACCCTCGATATAGCTCCATCCCCGAAGGTGAGCTTGATGTTCTAGTTATATAGTAAGGTGCCAATGTTTTGTTCAGTATTACGAGTATTAATTACTTATGTTCAGATGGTTAGACTTGTAGCCATTGTTACATGTCTTTGTATGGTGTCTTCTTATATATAATTTTAGGAGATCATACTATTTTTAATTTTAATATTATAAAGAATTGATTGATCACCAAACCGCATCTACTCTTAATACGTTGCTAGGATAGGATGGTAGGGTGGATGGAGTGTTTGTTGGCGGTTCCCCCAAGGTACAAAGCATGGAGATGCTTAACGCCATTTAGTTGTGGGAGATGAGTATGAGTATGATCGTGATTGATAGAGGGAGCCTCTATTTATAAGGGGAACTTATCTTGGAGAATAAGTTTAGGGTTAGGGGGAATCCCTAATTAATTGGACATGATATACTTGACATGAATATGGGATTGACATGCCTTATATATTTAATATATGTGTTGGCTGGGATATGTGGAAATCCCATTAATTTAGGAGGAAGGAATATATCTCTTCCATACTTAGATAAGGCTACGGAGGGTAGCTGTGTTATAGAGGGTAACTGTGTTACGAAGGCCTTGTAACTGTACGAAGGGTGGGGTACACCATCAAGAATATTTGGCATACAGTATATATAAATATATAATAATAACATTTTATAGTTCACCCATCAACATTTAATTAAAGGAAGGAAATATGCTACTGCCAAAATAGCCTAAAAACAAAATACAGAAAATGAGAGGCTAGCGATGAATGAAAGAGTGACTATATGACAAGGAGTATATAACATCCCATGAAAGTAGTGGATATGATGCTATTCTTCAAATACAGATCGAGAGACAATAGCCTAGTAGAAAATGATTGTCACAGGCCTAGCTTTTAGACCAAATATGCTATGTGCACTCTACACTCATCGAGTCATCGATCAGTCCCCACTTCTGACTTCTCATCTGCCTTCTTCACATGGTCATCCACTCATCCCATGCATGCATGCTCATCATTTTGTGTCCAAGTCAAACTAAACTACAAAACCTATAAGTTGACACTCAAAATCGAACAAAACTTGTGAAAATAAATATCTAGTGGTCTAATCATTATCGTGAATCAAGAGGTTTAATGTGTTCAGATGATGATATTCAGTGCCGACCCAAGCTTTATGGTGGCCATAAGCGAGATCAATTTTGGAGCCTAGTTTATTAGCATACAAAATAAAATAAACAAAGAAAGAAAAAAGGGGGGGAGGGGGAGATTTTTTAAAAGGAAGGTTGGAACTCTTATTTGGTAAAATATACAAAGCATTAAGCCCAAATATACAAAACATTAAGCCCATTATGTAAAATATGGAGGCCCTAGACTTTTAGAGGCCCAAAGCGGATACTTAATTTTATCACACTAAGGGCTGGCCCTGATGATATTAATGTTTTATAATTAGTAGGTTATGGTAGAAATTCACCAGCCAAGATTATGACTTAGTTATTGCTTATATATGGAGTTTGACTTTAAAAAGTCAAACTGGTCAAGTTAGGATGGGTTAAGTGAATTGAGTTAGTAGTGAAAGTTGTTTGATAATGTGTTGTTATTGTATCTATAATGATGTTTATATACTAATTGTATAGATGTTAAAGTTGGAAACTTTATTGTAGTTGAATTGCTAGTAAGCGGTTAACGTGAGTAATATGGGGGTTAAACGGGTTGAATGACTATATGACCCCGATGTGTCATGTAGTCATGTGGTGGTTATGTTTACATGTGTTGTTTACTAACCGTAAGAGTTGTTTTGCATCATAGGGATATTCTAGCTTTATAGCAAGATTTCAGTTGTTATGTGCTAAGTTGTTATTTGTTGCATAAGCACGGATCCGTTGCAAGATAAGAGTTGTAAATCCCTATGTTGCCAAGGATAAGATGTTGTTAAGTTGCTTGTTTAATACTTATATTGCTCACTAAGCTTTGCGCTTATTCCCTCCTAGTTGTTTTATTTTAACAGGCATACGCAAGTGGCTCGAGTGTTAAGAAAGAGCAAAGAAAAGAAAAAGTAGGCAAGCAAGCTTAGTGTGGATTTACTTGGATTGTACATAACATAAGTTTCTTTAAATTCCAGAGCTGATGCATCACTTGAAGTAAATCGTCCATAAAAGAAAAGATTAATTAGTAATGGATCGTCAGGTTATATTGTGAGTTGTTGGAAATGGTTGGATATAACTAAGATTTGTAATGTATGGGCTTAAACTAATGTGTCAATTCTGCAAACATGTATAATTATGGTCAAGGAATTTCGACATGTCGTTTGTTAAAAGAATATGTCACGTTTTACCCGTTTTGTCCGCTAGTTGGGTATATGACCCATTCGAGTCATACCATAGGCTAAAAGGGAAACTTTGAGTCGAACATGTCCTAAATATAGTGTAAATATAATCTGCACTTTTGTGGATTAAGTGGTGGTCGTTGGATACAAATGTAGTTAGTCTAGTTAAACCATAGAATGCGTTGTTGGCCCGTTTGGCCCATTTGAGCCCGAATTCTGGAACGAAAGGATCAATCACGTCACATATAGTATTTCATTTATTTCTGGAAGTTTTGGTGATTTAAAGTTGAGTTTTAATCAATTTGAGAGTCTGTCCATTTCGGGGGAAAACGTTAAAAATGACTTTCGGGCCTACTTTGAGGGCTCATAACTCCCCAATGGTTCAGTTCTGAAAACAGTGGATTATTGGGATGTAAAGTAGACCCAAAAGGCTTCGAAATGGTATAAGATACGTCTAGATTTGTCCAAGGAAAATTGGTTTAAATTGGGTCGCAAAACAGCCGGTTAGAGCTGTTTTCTTGAGTTTCAGCAACCAGAAATGACTCTGAGGAAATTTTGAAGGGCTGTAACTTTGTGTGTTTGTTGTTTCAGATAAAACCAAAAATATGTTTCGAAAGTATGGTTAGAGCTCTTTCAAACCATATAAGATTTGTGGAATACGGATGTGTTTAAGTGAGTCAAAGCTGAGTCACAAAACAGCCAGTTGGAATTGTTTGTTAGTATTCCAAATGATTTTAAAACGGTCATAACTTTTAAACGGTAACTCGTTTTTGACGAATGAGCTGTCCACAAAAAGATAAAAGAGTCTACTTTCTAATAGTTGTGATTCAATCCATCCCTGTCAATGCGATCGCACTTTGCTTCCATCCGTCTTCTCATTGTTTTTCCATCTTTCAATCCATTAGTTGAACACTTGAACTGTTGAAGTGGAATTGTGACTATGGGGCAGCCCAAGATGAGATGATGGGCTAAATGAATACGCAATTTCGTCCAACATAGTTAGCATAACACAAAAAATTCCAAAATCATTTTTTATTTTGAATGGCATTAAAATTTGATTAAAAAATGCTAGGAGGAAATAGCCAAGAAAAACACACCGTCTGATCCAAAACATAAAACAAGAACTCTAAGCTGATTATAAGAGAGACAAACACAGAAAATAGAAACATTACTAAAATAAAATAAAAGGTATCCCATTAAAACGGAAAAAAACGACCTCCCATAAACTAAACTGAAAATCTGTTGCAACATGTCACAAATACAAAAAGACCTAACTTGAAACATGCATTATATCAAAAAATAAAAAAAAAAATAAAAAAAAGAAAAAAAAAAGTTCAAAAGTAACAAGAAAGTTAGAAATAAAAATAGTGGCAAAAATTAGTTTGGAATATAACTCAGAATGGTGGGATTATTTTCTTTACACACAATTACGATTTCAAACTTCAGAAACACATTCGATCATATCGTTTAATAACTCAATTTAACCCAAAATAAAAATAAAATAAGAAAGAACTAGTAATTAAAAAATAGGGATAAAGGCACCGGAATGTAACCAACTATGACAAAAAGTCTATGTTGGTGTGCCACCTTTGAAAATGTTCGAAC
>JAOEHQ010020906.1:0-14552 GCA_025447715.1 Asclepias incarnata
ATTACATGGCATAGACATTTTACGAGATCTTTACATAACATAGACATTTGGTCATAGTTAGTTACATCCATAGGTAATAATCCCTTTGTTTTTTGTATCTAATAACAGTATTTAGTAAGCGAATCATTTTACCAATTACGTACTTATATTTATGTGAATATCTGGTGCAGATCATTAGGGGAGCAGACTATGTACAATGTGGATTCCGTTCAAAGGATTTTGGAATACTACTTGATGAATGAACAGCAGAAACAAACAGGAACTAATGGGAAATCAAACATTAGCAAACTGCTGGATAGTTACCTTGCAGAAATATCAGGAGATCCAAATCTTTCTGCCACCAAATTTCAAGTGATCGCTGAATCATTACCTGAGGCTGCACGTCCATGTGACGATGGACTCTATCGAGCAATTGACATATATCTCAAGGTCAGATGCTGATTTATTAGAAATCTGCTAACACTAATACACCAATAACAATACATATATATGTATATGTATAACAGAAATCTATCAATTTATAATAGTATAGAACAACAAATAAGAATACTGGCTTGAAAGAAATTATCAATGATTCTAGCAGGCGTAACTGACGCAATTGAATTGCAATATCCTAATACAGAAATTTTGCTAGTATCGACCTGTCTGTCTAGAGGATACAACAGTTAATTCGGTTTTGTTAGCTTGAATCTACCAAACCCAGTTAATCTTCATTATGGATAAAGAGCATAGTTTATTCTGTATGGTTTTGTATATCAGTTTCTTGGACGTTTTTTGTTTCGACCAGAACATCATATATGTATAGGGACGGATTTGGAGACGCAACCATAGAGGATGACACGTTGTGACCCTTCAAAAAATATATTGTATAACTGAATTTGGATTTTATATAAAATTAAAAGAACTAAGATTTTTCAAGAAAAACCAAGACCCAAGGCCCATCTATGCATAGCATTGAACCATTTTTATATGTGTACATTGATGCGGTTAGTATATTTGAACCATATCAAGATACTCACTGTTGAAACACTTGGTATCTTTCATAATCAGGCACATCCTGCGTTGTCAGACCACGACAGAAGAAGATTGTGCAGAGTCATGGACTGTCAGAAACTTTCAGTTGATGCATGCTTTCATGCTGCACAAAACGATCGACTGCCTGTTAGAACAGTTCTGCAGGTAACTATGATGTTATAAAATCTCCGTATTCAATCAGAGAATCGATCTTAACAAAAATTAGCAGGTACTATTTGCCGAGCAAGTGAAGCTAAGGGAAACAATACAAAAGAAACAGCAAACAACGAACACAGATAACTCAGACCCGGATGATAACTGCTCATCTCAAAAAGAGGAAATCAAAATGCTGAAAGCAGAATTGGAGAAAATGATGGTTTTAATTCGAGAGCTCCAAACTGATCACAAAAATTTACAACAAGATTGCAAAACAATAAGAACAAAGCAGAACGCTTTATCGGGTTGGATTTTAGGATGGAACAAGTTCAAGAAAACTAGTTTGTTCAATTCGAAATTGAATGGAAATGAAAACAAAGAGGGAAAGGGAGAAAAGAGAATCAGCTCTATTCTCAGAAAAAAAAGGAGGCAATCTATGAGTTGAAGTTATTAGTTATCTAAGTGCTAGTTTTGTTTATGGTCATTGTTACGAGCCATCAGTTCTTGAATCATTTTGGTGTACATTTCAGTAAGTGAAAGCATCAAATTTCGACATTCGTGTGATTGTATTCGTCAACAAATTGGGTTGGGATAAAGCGGAAAATCCCTTGCTTCTGAAGACAAAGGGAAAGAGTTCGATCCTCATCCCCTGCAAACCGGAGGTCTTTCTATGTGGACGACTGGAAGACGGTATTGGACACGTTGTTTTTACGTGATAGTATTCTTCAATTTCAGTCAAGTTTCTGTTCGTGGTAACTTACTTCAGGTTTAATATTATTTGAGTAAATAAACTATCTATATTCCCCACAAGGAGTTGGAAAAATCATTTTTGTCCCTCTATATAGAACTTACCCCTAACAAATATACCAAAAATATTCGTAATGAAATTAATTTACATGTATCTCATAACTTCTAAAATAACTACACTACCTCTATTACATCATTAACATACACTACTCGTGGCTACCACCACCACCCGTCGCCGGACATCCATCTAGTTTCTGAAACAATCATACATGTCTTGGGGGTTTTTTTTTTTCTCTTTTTGATTGATTGTGATTTTTTTGGGTTAAGAGCGGTTTTGTTTTTCCAAAACATTAAACATGTCATATTTAATGCTAATTAAAAAAGGGTAAATGAGTAATAAAAAAGAAAAATAAAATAAAAATCAAAAACAAATATATTTACTAAATTAAATGTACGCAACTTAGGGCTCATACATAGGTTCAAACGAATATTTAACAAAGGGATAAGTACCTGGGAATCTAATGACCTATACAAGAATGTTTATGTTGTGTAATCAACTACTCGTATGTTTATTATATGTAATGAACTTTCAAATCCCGGCTACTGAATGTATCTGACCAATAAAAAATTTTACAAGTGGCAGCTTATATGGTTGACACATATACCCAGATACATCCAATAACCATGATTTGAAAATTCATTACATACAATAAACATCCGAGTAGTTCATTACACAACATAAACATTCGTGTATAGTTCATTACATTCCCAGTTACTAATCCTTTTAACAAATGTGTAGTAAGCAAGCAAACTAATCTTTGAGTCAAAGGACAATAATATAAATGTAAATGTTTTCCTACTAATGATAATATTAGTTTGGTGCCCAAGTCAAAGTATTTTGTTTAGCATACAATGTACAGGGATAACACCGTTCCTATGCAAATCCTTCGCACAAGTCTAAGTCCCACTTTAAATCAAACAATTAACCATTTACAAAATTAAGCTTTGTATCAGAAGGCATATGGCACAATATAGAACCAGATTCCACAATGCAATAAGACGAAATCAAGGCTCAGATAGTCATAAAAGAGTCGTCATCATCTAGCAATGCATCGAGGTCAATCAGATCGTCATCAAAATCAGCAGCTTCTTCTGAACTCTCCAGAGCCTTATCATATACAGCCTGTCAACAATGGTTTGAGATAACAAACCCAAAAGCATAATAAGCAAGCAAATAGACGTTAATAATCGTGAGATACAAAGAAGGAAGACAGTTAGTTTGTCAATTACTTGATGGTTATTACTTTCATTTCCGTGGGGTTCAGCATCTTTGACCCAAACAGTCCACAGGGTTCCACACAAAGCTAACTCTTTACATGGTCCAAACAAAAGTTAGGTACTTGACCCAGCGGGCATGTCCATTTTAAGAGTTGATAACACATGTGGGATTTGCACCTAGTGGCCTAAGCATTAGTGAATAGGCTAAACCCCTTGGCATTATGATGGTTTGTGCAAGAGGATGATTGTAGCGGCGTAAAATTCAACCACTTGCTAGGTCGACCGTTAACAGATCAAACCAGTTTGATAAACATATAAAAACTAAAAACAGAACAGTCCAAATGGGTAAATAGGTAATTTTTATAATGTATAAAACCTCCTAAATAAATTTATTATAGTTCCTAAACTATTAATCATTTTTATAGCAACTTATAAAAAAAAAAAGTTAACACATTTTACTATAGTTCTAACCTTGTTTGACCAGTTCCAGCCGTAAAACAAAAAACCGTTTTCACCAGTTACCCAACCTACACCCCTCACACTTTTTGCCACCTCCTAGATTTTCGTAAACAGGACGTGTAAACATATACCTTGCTTTGCTGCATGTCATTGACAACATTGAGCAATCTACGGTATTGATCTCTTGCCTCAGGATACTGAACCATAGACTTGACTCTTGCAAGTGCCTTTTGCAATCGTTGTTCGGTTTGCTTCCTGCCTTCTTTGAAAAAATCATCATCATCCTCCTTTACAGGTTTAGCTTCCATGGTGCTAGTACCTTCAGGAATTGCCTCAGGAATTGCTTCAGGCTTAAATCCACTCAAACCACGTCCCTTACGCCTCCACCTCAAAATTACCTTGTCTAATATTCCCACCGACCACACTATCTTTTTGTAGTTCTTCCTCACTTGGTGCCCTCTGACGTGTGCCTACATCACATGACAACCAAATGTTAATTTCATACTACAAGGTTCTAGATATACATATACATACTCATGAAAATAACAACCACAAACATGATAAGAAAGCTGATGTAACTTAAAAAAAGAGAAGAAAGTTTGACATACGTACACTCAACCAGATATAAATATTCAAATTATGACATGTTAAGCAGTTATGAAAATTATTGTTTATAGTTTCAAGAAACTCTCGGTTGTTAAAATTGAAAATCAGGATAAAAAAAGAGGGATATATAAATCTTAATACTTCTTCAACGATCAGTTTAGTTACAGCAGGTATGAAACCGATTATCTACAGATAATTATTCAACGCCGAAATAATGAAATAATCAAATAATCAGAATCGGTACACTGAAAACTGATCATTACAGTTTCAAGGCGCAATAATCGTGTAATCTTTATTAAAATGAACCATCCAAACAGCACCCTACTCAAAACTGGTAAATAGGTTACCTGAATTTTGACAACTCTTTGCCTCATAATGAGAAAATCTTTTCTCCCTTTCCAACTTCGAAACTTATTTTGAATCCGCACTGCAGCAGCATGTACTGGCTCATCATGTTGACCGGTCTTGGCAGTCTTTAAAGCAAGAAGTGAGAGGGCCTGCTCATCTGACATCCCAAATTCATTTCTACCATGCTCTTTTAGCTGCTTTTTTTGGAAGGATTGCACTCGGAAAACTTGGTGAATTCGAGCAGCAGCTTGAGTAGCATTACAAACAGCGGCTAGTGAATCTTTTAAAGGCAAATCCCCATAAGTCACCGGAGTTGGAGTCCTTTCTGACACTATCTGTACAGCTTTTGAACCGGATGTTTCACCTTCCTTTTTGGCATCCTTTAAATTTAGAAGTTCAAGGTGGGCACTTAACGCAGCTTCAGCACAATAACCTGCAATCCCTTTGTCTCCATTGCTAGCAGCCAAGTCTGCAGGTGTTCTACCGGTTGGATATCTTGGTGAAGGATCTGTTAGTGCTCCTGCAGCGGCACCTTGCGAAATGAGAAAAGCCACTGTGCGCTCTCTGCAAAACGATATGTTCATTGCTAGTTCAGATACTGTAACCTATGTACAGGTGACAGTTTCAACCCATCTACTTATGAAAGCTCAATTTGGAGACCGTGGTATCTCGAATGAGTTGAATCCAAAAATTTAGTTGTAAGGGGAATGGGTTAAAAGTACCTCAAAAGGGTCTATTTTAATGCAAACAACCCCCAAATCATTTTATTCAAAGGTTTTAACTACTATATGTATAATGTTATTTTTCAAAGTTATTTTTAAAGTCATAACCAACATATTGATTACTTACTTTAAGCTTGAGATAACCCTGTAAAAACAGACAAACAAGTACTTGCCTGTTTCAAACAGAAAATTTCAACCACTACCCGCCACGATCATCAAAAATTCTAAAGCTGAAATCAAATTGCAACTTCACTTTATTCTGAGTTCAAATCAAATTGCAACTTCACTTTATTCTGAGTTCAAATCAAATTGCAACTTCGCTTTATTCTGAATGGGTTAAAAGTCATCCAAAGTGTATTTAAATACACAAAAACCTCCAAAACTGCTTTACTAACAAAGGAGAGTTTGTAATAATACTTGGCACATTAACTATTAATAAAACTCAAAACAGCAAACAGAATTAAGTGTGCCTGCCCAACCCAAACCAGCCAGTTTTGGTCCACAGAGTACTGACCCCTAACCAACACATCCAACCCTGCCTTTTTTCTATCTATAAAAAACCATAGGCTCTGTACTACACACAGATACAGTGAATACATGTCACAAACCAACAAGTTACCTGCCACAAGATGCAGCCCAGTGGAGGGCGGTCCAGCCATTGACATCTCGGAAGTTGATACTAACTCCTGCAGCAACAGTAGGCGGAATAGCCCAGTCGTAACCAAGGGCAGCTGCAAAATGCACCACACCTTGCCCTCCTTCATCTAACACACTAGCACCTTTTCCACCTTCTCCCACCTTATGAATGATCCATGAATACAGCTTTTCCTTGAGTAGCTTTTGAAAAAGTTGACTCCTTGCTCTCTCTGAAGAAAATTCCTCTTCTGATGTAAGCTTTAGCATCTGATCCCACTCACTGTTATCCTCCTGAATCAATGAACTAAGTTGCATTCTAAGTTCAGGATCATTCACACTATCGACAGAAATTTGGGCATTTCCAGATCCAAGTGATAATATTTTCACAAATCGCATGTGTAGAAGCATTTCATTAGAGTTGTCACCACTAATGAGATCTGGACCATCCATATCTTGATGATTCTCATTGAGTTTGAACTCAAATTCTCGTACTTCACTGCAAGCAACTCTATTGGAACACGTTACATAAAAATGGACCCTTCCAGGCTTGTGTTCGGGTGTACGACAACGGAGAACACCATCAGCTACAACCTCTGCAGGGACTTCTAACTCTCCAAACATACATGCCCATTCACAGTGCTTCAATTCTTGTTGACCCCTTAGAAATTTGCCCGTTATTAAAACCTAGTTGTAATGCAAAAAAGAGATGCACAATTAAAAACACCAGAATTCCACTTTACTATGCGTCCTTGCTACTTTATTCCTTTCTTTTACTAACGGTTATAAGGATGTGTTTGGGTGCATTTGCAAGCTCATTATTGCAACTTCTAATAAATAAATAAATCAGATACAAATACTAGAGGTGACAGATTCAGTTCAATTACTAATGAATGGGTAAATTTGGGTTATAATTTTCTTTTGATGTGCCAGATATAAAGGAAAAGAATTAGCTGAACAAGAAATAGGCCAAACAGATTGAAAATCAGCCAACATGTATCTTTAAGGCAAACCTCCTCAATTGGAAAAACTCCCTGCCTAATTTTACATTTATCTTAATGAGTATTCTAGAGAAACTCCTTGCATAATAATCCACATCTAATAATTTGACCCTGATAATTGGAAAATCATATTCATAATCAGTTTTATCCAAACGCTCAACTGATCATTATAAAACCAGATCGCAAGGATCATCTTTAACACACATTCAAACACCCCCAAGTAATGTTTCTTTTCTGTTTAGAAATCCCAAATTGGAACTTGTAAGAAATACTAAATTGTACCTTGATCTCGGACCCAGTATATGCCCAGTTCGGAGAGAAGTCAATAATGCTGAAGAGCTGGTCCTGGGAGAGAGACGGGCCCAAAACATAACTGTCTAAATGCACTTGTGGACTAATAATGGAATCATCAACTCCATTCTCACTTTCAACAGCTTCCCAGTAGGTCTCAGAAGTGGACTGGGTTTGTGTCTCCTTCACGTCCCCAAGTTCTTTGGCCATCCATCGGTCAAAGCTGTCATTCTTCGTAAGACCCTCCTTTTTGCTAAGCCCCTCCACATATGGAGATTTCAAAGAGCCATATTTTTCATCTACATTCAAATTGCCCGCCAGATTCGATTTCACAGGTTTCCCACCATCTTCATCTAGAAAATGTAATTCAAAGTTTCCTTGAAGAGTCTTATTCTGATCAATGTCACTGCCAGTCTCAAAAGAATTGAAAATTTCTGCATAACTAACTTCTTCATTGAACCTAGATTGAAGATTGTTATATGCTGCATCATGCTGCAAATTTTTACAAACAGATCTCTTATCAAATGTTAAGTATTTTCATATGAAATATAACTGTGAATCGTTCACACGCCGACTCAGTTCACAGCTAGAAACATAAAAAAAATGGTTGAAATCATGAATACTATACCAAAAAGGTGATAGATAATAAATATATAGGATTGTAATTAGCAGTACCTGCCACCCTGAATTTCCCTTGAATTCCTGCACTTGATCAAATCCTGTGTTATAAGACTCGGTTGAGAGATGTGTTGGCTGGTAGCTAGCAGACTGACTTCCTGCACTGTAGTTTTCAAAAGCATATGGATAACCACCATCAAGATTGTTTGCACTTTTGTCCCCTTGCATGAGTGAGACAAAACTCATATCGGGATTTGCTTGAAATTTTACATCGTAATCATCTGTAGGTGGGTTTGGTTAGAATGAAGGTAATGAAAGAAATCTACCAAAATCTATGCATTAAAAAAACTTTCATAGAATTACTTGAGGAAGGAACTGGATAATAAGGCATAGGGAGTGAATCATCTGTCTTTGGGGTAACTGACGGTTGCAAGTTGAGGATAGAACCATATCTCGAAGTAGATTGGTGAGAATATGCTGCAGCAAAAGTTCATATCCGAACTAATCATATTTCAGATAAGTTGACAATAAAAAACAGAAAGAAGACTAGAGGTGGCAATTTCACTTTTCAATCCATCTTCTTATGAATGGGTCAAATAAGTATATTCAAACTTTTATAGATTATTATTGAGATATTATAACTTTCATCATCGTATTTAACAAACTAGTTAGTGACAAAAAGTGTATCAGGTCAACCCAACAACACTCCTCCCAATTTAAACTGTACCAATAACAGTAGTAAACCAAACCTGTTTAGAATTTTTACCCAACCCACTGGCCTGGGCTATTTTCCACCTTTATAAGAAAGTAAAAACAACAACCAAACCTGACTCTGCATCTTCGAATTCGGAGTTTTGTGTGCTGTTGTCAGTAGTTTGAGAAGCCACAGGGTTATATGTGCGAAATTTAGAAGACACAGAACTATCAACCTCAGAAGTAGATATGTTCTCTTCACTTTCCAAAGAGTTGGGAGTTGCTTCTCCAACCTCTCTAACACGGTTTGTGTTTGTCCTACTCCCCTGATACATATACATAATGATAAACAAAATCACTTATTATTTGAGGAGGACATAATAGCATGGAACAGTGTAGAAATTTATCACTTAGGATGGTTCAGACTTCAGTCAATGGCTGAGCTTAGGCGTAAAATCCCATTCTTCAAAAACAGTAACTAGCCCCATTAATACATACAACATCTCATAAACTTCACCCCCTTTTTCTACGAAAATGGCAATGGCCAGAAATCATAGTCATCCGCCACACATTAAAGACACATAGACTTGTGATTCGACGCAAAAGGATTACAAAAAGCAAGAGATAGAAGGATGGAATATAAGAGAGGTATCAAGTAATACGGCAGAAATTAGAATGTACCATCATAAATATTCCGAACATATCAAAGAGAGAAGACAAGTAAATGTTTGACAAGTAAATGAAAGAATGGAATTATTGACCATAGAAACACGCTTTTCCACACACATCTGAAAAGTCAAAAATACCCCTCTTTAATCTTAAAGTCAATGAAAGTCAACCTCTTCCTCCATTATATATATATATATATATATATATATATATCCTACTATATACTAAAAGAAGGTTGTCCTAATGACTTATTAGCCAATCACAACCTTCTATTTATTGAACCTTGCTTATGTTACTAATCTATTTACAATTATAATTATAAATAGATATATCTATGATCCCCACTTTCCTTTTCATACACAAACACCCATATGTTTATCGGCATATAAAACTTTTAATTTGATCGATACAGTTAACAATTAATTAAATTAGTCTATTGCTATATCTTCAATCCAATATCATCGTAGCTTCAACAAGTTAATAAACAGTTTCAACTTTTAAATAGAATGTACATCTATAAATATTGTTTCCTGTATTAACTATTTTAACCATAATATGTATATACAAAGTGTCCTACTTATATTAATCTTTAATGTTGTTATATCAAAAAAAAAAAACTGAAAAAGCCACTTTTTATTTACTAATAAAAACCTAACGATTTATACATACTGCGCAATTCTTTATACGTAAATAAAAAACTTCAATACTTATTGGTCATTCAAATAGTTATAAGCCATCATCTTGTCGACCTGGTTATTGACATTTTTGATGACTACTAATAAACGATAAATTGGGACAGAAACCTTTCCAAAGAAGTAGGAATCTAGTTGCTTTGAGACATTGCAAAAATATAACTATTGCACTTAATTTTAGACAGAACATATCATGTACTTGTATAAGTGACATTGTACCCAAAACTAAGAACAACTACAAAAGGAACCAGATAAGAGAAAATATATATAGAAAGATTAAAAAAGATATTAAGGATAGACAAACCTTTACTTCACGGTAGTGGACTAGGACAATATTTGATAGCTCTCTGCAGCAAAAGTAAACATATAAGAGGTCAGTTGACATGCTTTAACCATTACAGAGAACAAAAAGCACATGTGTGGGCCTGTATGCAATGGAGAGAACAATTCTTTTGGTAAGCGGCAAACCAGGCGGAAGTTGAACAATTCTCTTGGGGGGCCAAAATCATTTGATGCGTAAAGTGTACCGAGTTTGTCTCGTAAGCTTCAAATCACACTGTTTAATATGTAACGGTTGTTTGTTCTTTCAAAAATAAACTTATTATTATTTATATTTAGTATATATAGAAATTTCGGAGAAAATCAATATATGAATATATATATATATATATATATATATATTACTATTTAGTACTATTAGTATTTAGAGAACTATTAAAAAAGGTCAATGTACAAAAAGGTTCTGTTAGAAACTGATATTAAAAATAAAAAAATTGAAGGCCATGAGATAAGAACCCTCACCACCTTGAAACCTAAACCTCTGCATGGAAGACTCTAACCAGCTGTGAACCAGAGTTACACATATGTCCTTTTCTTAATGAAACATTAACTATATACTGTTCGACTGAGATTGGGGGGGCGGGGGGTTCTGGCTCTTAGAGGTTCCGCCTATGCAAGCTAGTGACTAGTATGTAATCAAACTCTTCATTTTCTATTACAATTTTTTTCTTTTTAGTTACTATTTTCTTTTTCTTTTCTTTTTTTTCTTTACTTAGATAGATAATAGATAATAATTTAAAAAAAACACAACCAGAAACTAGATAAGAATTTAACTCACTCTTCAAGCAACCAATAGCTACGCCTCTGGAAATTTTCATTCTCTTCTCCATGAGCATAGTAGCAGTGTAACACATCAATGCTTCCAGCCTGAGCAATATTTGGTCAAAATAAATGGATAAGAAACTGAATGAACACATTTGAATGTGTTTTTAGTTTATAAATCAGCACTTAAAAACGATACGAGCGAATACTAGATATATTCAGTTAAAGATATCTCTCAACACTTACTTTGAGCCTTTCATGAGCTTCCTTAACTGTTTTTCCATCTTTTTTCTTCCTCCAGTTATGTCCATCTTTTCTGAAATACCTTAATACTTTGCGGTCAAATAGAAAAAGAGAACCATCTGGAAAATAAAGGCATACATAAACATCAGGCCATGATGTCTATAGGTACAAAATACAATTTAAAACATCTGGACTCAAAAATTAACTAAGAGTGGAGCCATGTGTGCATCAATAAGTAGAAAAATAAACATGATTTATAAATGAGAGATACTTGGAGGTCTATTTCCAGGCTCGGAAGCAATGCGGAACTTGGTATAATTTCGAAGGATTTCACATATCTCCGCAGGTCGAAGCCACCGATGCTGTGCCTCTGAAAGTATTTGCTCAATGTCTGCATATCAACAAACTCGGTCAAAATAATCTCAAGACCAACAAACTAATATCATCAAACAACCCAACCAGAGTACACGTGACTTTGCTAACTTTAATTTAAATCTGATGTTTGAAACAGAGTCTACAAACTAAAGCAATACACTCATTCAACAAAACATCAAAGTGGTGGCATAATCGAATTTAGTGTCTGAAACTCGTTTATGCGTAAAAATAAAATCCTAGTTTACGGTCAACTTAAGTGTCTGAAACTCGGGGTTTAGAGCTCCTTTATTAAACGAGCTCCAAATTAGAAGCGAAAGCTCGTTTACGCTCTGCTTTTAACAAACCAAGATCAAGTAATAGTTTGGTTCGTCTACAGCCCTAGTGGTATAAACAAAAACTCTTAATGTAATTTTTTTTTCTCCTTAGAAATCCACACACAAGAATTAAACTCCAACAACAACAACAACAACAACAACAACAACAAAAAACCGGAAAATGAAATAAATCAGCCAAACACTTTTATACAAGTATATATACATATAGCAAACACATAGGGAATGATACACATACATACATAAAGCTTCAGATTAATTAATCAAAATAATAATAATAATAATAATAATAATAATAATTATAAAAAAAAAAAAAAGAAATGAAAGAAAGAAAGTGAGGTTGACCTAATTGAGCACCAAGAGCGTAACGACGACCATCCGCCATTAACAAACAACAATTCAATCAAATAAATAGATAGATCGACCTCTTAAACCCTAAAATCAGCTCACTATTATCTGCTCATCAACTGATGTCTGATTTACAAATATTATTATTATTATTATTATTGACAACAAACTGTAAAAATGGAAATAAATATACAAATACAATTAATTTAATTAAATTAAAAAGTGGACTGTCTTAAGAAAGAAAGAAAGGAAAGGAAAGAGCTGAGAAAGCCGCCGAAATGGAATTGGAAGACAGTTATATACTCTGATGATCAATTTATTTATTTATTTATTATTTAATTTATTTTTATTTGACTAATAAACTTTTTTTTCTCTCTCTATTTATTTTCTATCTCTATATCTATGTCTGTGTGTTTGTGTGTGAGAGAGAAAGAGATGTAATAAATAATAAATTAATAATAATAAAGGGTTTTTAATAGTCAGTAAGTTTTTATTTATTTCATGTATTAAAAAGTAAAAATATCTCTAACACTAGTCCACTCTACTCAACTCCACTTTTGACCTTTTTATAGCGTAAACACGCTTTACTATTTCTCTTTGATTCTTTTTTATTTCTTTTTTCTCCATCATCAAATCACCATTTTTTATTTTCGAAAACCAACATTTTTTAATTTTCAAAAAAGAAAAAAACAGATTCAACCTTTTATTTCTTTTACTATTTTAGTTATTCACGTTTTATTTTTGTTAAAATGAGATACAACATTTAATATTACTTTAATCACTTACATTTTATTATTTTTTTAAAATGAGATGCAACTTTTCACTTTTTTACTATTTTAGTCATGTATTTTTTTATTTTTGATAAAATAATGGCTAATATTTACCCATTTTAACACATTGTCTACCCTTTTGGACATAAATCAGTATCTATTTTGATTTTAACATATTTCCAATCTTAACTTTAACCATTTTAAACATAATAATACCAACAAAAAAAAAAATAAGATGAATATGTAAGATCACAGTAATATTCATTTTCATTCATTCATTCGTTAATTAAAATTAAAAAAAAACATTATATAAACAACAACAACAATGACCATACATATACAAAGATATTTAAAAGGTTTTCGATTCTTCTAGTTACCAATTGAGCTTGATGTAGAGTAAGTCATTGAGAGTATTTTGATAGACTTAAGAAATTAGGTTAAAAATGGAAAAGGCATGGGGGATAAATGGATGGATCCAATAATGAGTGTATAAAATGTCATCCTAGGTTTTAATGACGTGACAAAAATAACTGCTACATACGACATGGCAAGCCACGTGGAATCTCAGATGGACTGGTTGCAGGATACCGATTTGCATGTTGGTGTCCAAGAATACGTTAATACCATTTTTCAACATTTTTCACAATGTGAGTGATTAATGTAACAATTTATCCAAATGTTGCATCTCATATTAACAAAAATAAAAGGTAGGTGAATAAAGTGGTAAAAAGTAAAGGTGGGTGACTAAAATGGTAAAAAGGTGAAATGTCGCATCCCAATTTAACAAAAATAAAATATGGGTAACTAAAGTGGTAAAAAGGTGAAAGGTTGAGTCTAAATGAGTGACTTTTTCCTTTCAAAAAAGATTTTTGTTTCAGAAAGCTGGATGAAATTTTTTTCAATAGTAAAAAACACATGATTTATACGATAATATAATATATTTTTCGGAAAGCTGGATGAAATTTTTTTTAAAAAAAAAACACATGATTTATACCATAATATAATATAATATAATATAATTTATTCAATATAATTTTTTAAAAAGACTCAACTCAACGATATACTTTGAATAAGACTTAACTCGTTTTGCTTTTTATTTCTCTCTCATATTTTCTTTTTATATTTTTTATCATCAAACCATCAACTTCAATTTCAAAAAAGTTTTTGTTTTAGAAAGTTTGATGTGATTATTTTTCAATAATCAAAAACACATCATTTATACAAAATGTAATATATTCAACATAATCTCTTAAAAAACTCAACTCAATTATAATTTTATCAAGACTCAACATAATTATACTTTGGCTTTTTCACTCTGAATATGGGATTGAGACTACGACTTGAATGGATTTGCTCCGTTGATAGATCCAGATTCGCAACCGCCCATCTAAGAGATTTCTTCGTGCCGGGTCGTGAGCTATGTGGAGCGATAAAAAAAATGGGATCTATTGGGCTT
>JAOEHQ010020917.1:0-14552 GCA_025447715.1 Asclepias incarnata
TGTACTTACCATGTCTTGAACCCAAGACCTCCCACTTATAAAGTGGGTGCTCAACCACTAGAGCAAACAGGGAAGTATTATATCTACTAAATATAACTAAATTCTGACATTAATAAAAATGATTCTGGAATTAATACATTATTAAAAAAAAATTACAAGAAAAGGAGAAAGAAAGCCGAATGTGGTGGTTTAGAGCAGCCGCGGTGGAAGAAAGCAGCGGCGACAGTGGTGGTTGGAAACTACAAAAATAACAAAGGTTACAAATTTAATAACAAGAATAACGAAAATAAATATATTTATACCACTATATAAAAAAAAAAACCTTACAATAAAAAGAGGAAGAAACCGCGGCGGCGGAAGAGGGCAGCGCCGACAGAGGACAGTGGCGGTGGTGAGAGGTGGTTGTTGTGGTGGCTTCAGCGACAGAGGAGGGCGACACCGGAGATAGGTGGAGGAACGTGGGCTGAGGAGGGCGGCGGTGGTGGTTTATTGAGTGACTTTAAGGGAAATTGTCGGAGAGGGTTTCTAGGGTTGAGAGGATATGTTTTGGTGATGAATGAGATACAGATCTAATTTGCCTCGCTTTTATCCTGTTTTTACATTTCGCATCGACTTGTCGTCCCCAAAAGTAATTTAATTTTAATTTTAATTTACTGCCACGCGTAATACGTTTTTGGCATTATTATTATTTTTATACTATTAATATTTATTAATGATGTCAATATTTACTTATATAATTAATTATATTTATTATGATTAATATTTATTAATAATTATTAATAATATTAATATTTATCATAAAGATTAATATTTATTATTATAATTAATTGTAATTATTATTAATATTTATTATTGTTATTTAATTATATTTATATTAATATGTATTATTAATATTAATAATATTTATTATTATTATTTAATTATATTTATTTTAACATGTATTATTAATATTAATTATATCTAGTATTAATGTTTAACTAGTATTATTATTATAAGTTTATTATTAATATTAATTAATAATATTAATACTTATAATTAGTAATAATGATATTTATTATTAATATTTAATTATTATTTTAAGTTTATTATTAATACATCTATACGTATGTGTATATATTATTTTTAATATATTACATTAATTATTTTTAATATACACGTATATCATTTATACATACATACATACGAATAAGGGGCAAGGGATCCAATCGGCTTCGTCCAAATCAAAACTAAGTTGTATGGGTCGGTAAGGCCACATAAGACAACAAACGAGGTTTAAGACACAATAGGCACATTCGAGTGAAAGACGAACACACACGACCCATTTGGCCCAATTATACGAATGATGAACACATTTGGCCCAATAGGCACAAATACATGAGTTATATACATGCTTGGTCCGTTAGGACCAAACGAATGATTGAGAAACACATTGGGCCCATTAGGCCCAATGATGAGACGAACACTAGAAATGAATCTTATGAAAGTTAAGAGAGATAAACATCCATATATACATACATGCCATATATACATTCTTACTTGTTAATCATTATGTACGTACATCCATACATACATATATACATACATGCATGTTGTACATACATACATACTGTTAGTCACAAAAAGGGACTTAATATTTAATTAGTTAAATAGAACTGTTAATCATGTTTAATTAGCAGTTCAGTATTTTCATTGATCATACAACAAGCAATCAGCAGAAGTTGAAGACAGAAGCTGATGAAAGAAACAATCAAGATATGTGGATTATGTCTTGGTGTTTACAAATCCATTGGAAATACATCAGACACTTCATCAGCAGTTCGGTACAGATTGATGCTGATGATTAAACTGTCTTAGAAGATTGAAACAACATTCAATGACAGACCGTTTATCACTGATGAATACAAACAAAAAAATCTTGTCAAACATAATAAGACAAAAGGGAACCTTAAAGTATAACTTGCTTTCTCGGATCTAACACTTGTCAAATCAACATTTGACGAGTGTCCTTCACTACTTCCTAGGCAAATCCATGTCTATAAAAGGAAAACAAACCATTGGAGAAAATGTCCCACAACCCGATAATATTCAACCAATCACTCTCGATTATTATCAAGAACTACTGTCTGTCAACAGTTCTTTTAGTTTGCTAAATTTAGTATTTTGTGAATTAAATATGTATTCAGTGAAAGGTAACTTAGGATTAGAGTTTGTCTTTTAATCCTTTATTCCGCATTACCCTTTGTAATTCTTTGATTATTCATTAATAAAGAATTCTATTGAAAATTATCTTTGTGTCTTAATTTTCATTACATTACATTGTTTGTTTAAATTGTTTATTTTTCCACTAGTCGAATCAGGATCAGCACATAATCGAAATTAAGTTGTATGGGTTGGTAAGGTCACTTGAGATAACAAACGAGGTTTAAGACCCAATAGGCTCATTCGAGTGAAAGACGAACACAAGGTCCATTTGGCCCATTTATA
The DNA here is from genome assembly GCA_025447715.1 of Asclepias incarnata. Lineage (NCBI taxonomy): Eukaryota > Viridiplantae > Streptophyta > Magnoliopsida > Gentianales > Apocynaceae > Asclepias > Asclepias incarnata. The sequence goes on from JAOEHQ010020917.1 coordinate 2,485, forward strand.
CGAATGGTGAACATATTTGGCCCAAATATACGAGTTACATACATACTTGGTCCGTTAGGCCCAAACAAATGATTGAGAAACATATTGGGCCCATTAGGCCCAATGATGAAACGAACACTATACATACATGCCATATATACATTCATACTTGTTAATCATTACGTATGTACATACATACATACATATATACATATACAAACACTCATGTTGTACATACATACATATATTGGTTGGTAAGGCCACATGAGACAACAAACGAGGTTTAAGACCCAATAGGCCCATTTGAGTGAAAGACGAACACACACAGCCCATTTGGTCCATTTATACAAATGATGAACATATTTGGCCCAATAGGCCCAAATACACGAGTTATATACATATGCGCCAAGTATGTATATAACTCGTGTATTTGGGCCTATTGGGCTAAATATGTTCATCATTTGTATAAATGGGCCGTTTGTGTTATTCTTTCACTCGAATGGCCCTATTGGGTTTTAAACATCATTTGTTGTCTCATATGGGCTTACCGACCCATACAACTTAGTTTCAATTTGGGTTGAAGCCGATTGGGCCCTTTGCCCCTTATTCGTATGTATGTATATATGATTTACGTGTATGTATATATGTATAACATGACATGCACACATATATAAAGTATTAACGTATTATAATTATATAACATACTTAATTTACACTTTATATATTATTTAACAAGTTAATAATTAATGTAATATACTAAAAATAATTAAAAAGTTTAGAGTATTAACATAATATAGTTTATACTTTAGTAATAATTTAATTAATAATTAAAAAACTTAAATAAATTTATAAATACCTTATAAATGAATAAATTATATATTTTATTTATATTTAAAATTTAATATTTAATTTATTATATTTATATAAAATCTTAAAAATTGATAAAAATATTTCAGAACTGAAAAAAATCTTTCCGCAACGACATTGCCGTCGCCAAATGTTTTGGAGGGAATTTTTTTTGTTTGAAGGGAATAAAAAAATCAATTGTTTTTTTTTGAAAAACCTTTCGGAGACTACAATGTCGTCTCTATATGTTTTGGAGGGAAAAAAATCTATTTTTTTTTTGTTTGGAGGGAATAAAAAAATTCAATTTTTTTTTGGAAAAACCTTTCGGAGAAGACATTGTCGTCGCCAAATGTTTTAGAGGGATTTTTTTTTGCTTTGGACGGAAGGAAAAAAAAGTCAAAATGTTTGGAAAAATCTTTCGGACACGACAAAGTCGTCGCCGAAAGTTTTATAATATTTTATTAATTTTGTTGCATTTAAATAAATGAAAATTAAATAATTTTTCATTTTCGGCGACGACATGGTATGTTGACTGGAAAAGTCAAAAACATTAAAATTTTTTGTTGTTTTCTGACATTTCGTGACAACTCTATGGTCTCCTAAAGTCAGATTTCTTGTAGTGTGGCTAGTGGTTGTTTAGTAATGGGTTAAGTGTGTTATGTAGGATTAGCGGTTGGAAAGTGATAGGATAATTTTTTTAATGTGACGTTGATGTAGCGTTGACCAAAACTGATAACTAAAAGTGAGTGATCTATTGGTATATCATGGCCTCTGAATTTGGTTTATTAACTTTAAACCCAAATAAAAAGTTTATGGTCCATAACATTTAACCTAACTTTCGACTTATAAATATACTACATGGAACAACTATCAAAAAGGAACAACTAATAAAAGGTTCTTCTTCCTTCAGTTCTCCCTCGATCTCATCTTCTTTGATCATCCACTCTCCCTCACCAGCCAACTCCGCCTTGGCTCTTGTTGGACCGGTGGCGCAAAACCACACGTACGATATGGTTGTTAAATAGAAATCGCCACCTGAATCAGCAACATTTATTATTTCTTTTTTAACATATCACATACTTACCAAATTTTTATAGATCAACTCCAAATATATCTAAACATACGTATAGATTAGTTTATCTCAAATGAGAGATTTTTTGGAGATGTAATTGAGACAACAGTCCCTCTCCTTTAAAAATCCACTTGGAGAGTGTTTCATATGTTAGATGTTGTCTTTGAAAAAGGTTGTCTGGAATCAGATTATTTAGATATTAATTTCTTCAGGAGAATAAATATGTAAAAATTAATATAATTGTATATGCCTTTATTACATAATTTCAGTAGAATGAGCAACCGTGCATATATGCAAGAGGCCAAAAGTTGTCTTTGAAGAAACCATCTTTTATACTAAAATTGTTGTATAATTGTTCAAGAGATCCAGTAAAATAAAAATAAAAATGTGCACTTACTTGTGCTACTTGTCAACAACTTAGAAGTTTACAAGAACTTGGATTTATGTTTTTTAGTAGCTCAAACTCAAAAAATTTGACGTTAGACGGCAAACTTTTAAAAGAAAGGGGACGCTGCCATCTGACACTTAAAAAAAAAAAAATTAAACTAAAGGAACCTAAGAGAGAAAGATATCTAAACATTTCTTAATCAATTATATTTCAGATTTTGAATTTTATATGCTTGTCATTCTCTTAATTAATTAAATTTCATATTTTGTGTTTTACATGTTTGTCTGTGCTATTTTTAAAAGAGAATTTCATATTTTTAATAATATTAATATTTTTAAAAGAGAATTTCATAATAGTTTTATAACTTATATTTTATACTTTTCAGTAGTGAACTTTTTTTAAATAATTATAATATATATAAACTACAATATAAAGTGTTCATATATAACCTAATTTTTTGTTAACGAATTCATTTATTAATACAATTTTGTAATTTGTCGAAAGATTGATTTATTTCTAAAAGAATATATATGTATTACGTTATTTTCTATACTATTAAAGCCCTGCGCAGGGCTGTAACGAACCACTATAAAAATCATTGATCAGCGCCAAAAATAATAATAATAATAATATAGCTGCATTGCACGAGTATTATGCTAGTTTATACAAAAGAATGTTTTAGTTACAAACTATCAGCCAATAGTTTCATCTAAATTTTTTAAACATTAAAAATATGTATGGGGAAAATAACTAAATCAAATTGTTTAATCAATACTTTTCATGATTATATTATCAGCATTATTGATCATGCTTATGATCATAATTTTATACTATGTTTTATAGTGTCATTGGTGGTACGTGTGTGAACAACCAGAATAAAAAATGTATAGAACAATAACTAATATATATTTTGTGATTATATATTTATATATGTATATGTATATGTATATAATGAAGTGGATCTGGGGCATATGAAGAAATTATCAGGAACCAGCTAACTCCATATATATTTATCTCCTAATGATTCACGGTACCATTTAATAATGAAGTAAATCATATGTACTATTTTATTTTTCTGACTAAATATCTATAATTAACTTTTTAGTTTAGGGAGAATGATGCCTGCTTCAACAAGTAGACAACCCCTTGTTTTTCCACTCACTATCAATTAATGATATTCTCCATGTGATTGAATAACCAAAAAATGATTTAAAAAAATTAAAAATTCCTGCTTGAAACGTAGGCAATTGTCTATTTGTTTCAGCAGGTATTATATCCTCTTTAGTTTATTCTATTATTTGCCCATATGATTGTTTAAAGTAGGTATTTTGGGAATCATTTGGGAAAGAATTTCCTGGATTGTTCCATCAAATATCAAATGTATGCACGTAACATATTACTCTATGTTTTTCTAGATGATAACTAATTTTGTTTCAATGCTCTATATATATAGTCAACAAATGGGCTATACTTATTTGAATGTCTAAGATTTCATGTTGAATAGTTAGGAAGAAAAAAAAAACATTAAATATTAGACTAAAGACTAATTATTGATCACTTATTTAATTGAGTTGATTTTGATACTTATCATATATCGTTTACTCATATGAATATATGATACGTGCATCATTGTTTCACTTAAATATAGTTTTATATTCAATTGCATTTTTTTATAATTATTTTATTGATTGAGATTTGAAGTTGATTGCAACTTTTAAATTATCGGTTTAGAAAAATATATCTTTGTGATTTCCATGTTATACTTTAAGCGGACTAACTATATCGTTGTTGTCAGAGTGTCATTATTTACATCAATATAAGTCGTTGTATCACGAATCACGATCAACTACTTGTTGTTTAAGTTAGGAAAAAAGATACTCGCGATAACAGACGGGCATGATCTCGTGACTTTTCGTTAGACTCAATTTTGTATTTGTACTATTAGTTGTGATTGCTCCGTAAGTTAACAGCATGAAAAAAACATGAACAAAAAACTGAAAAAGCTTTACAATTATAAGCGACTTGCGTACCTATTGTCAATAGTCAACTATGCATAAATGTCAAAAGTACTACATCAATAATGTCCAATTTTGATTCTCTCTTTCAAAGCTGAACAAATAATAATAATTAAGAAAATTAATTTTGTCTGGTTTCCTGAAAAAATAAAAGAAGGAGCACATATACAAGAAATGTGAATGATGATGTATTCTAATATAAAATGTATGATTCTATCCTATCTAATTGTTGAACTATATTTTCTATTACATCAAGTCGAAGGATATTTTATATGGACCTACAAGACTTTGGATTAAGCGTGCTTATACATTGGTCCCAATTTTCAATAGTAATATTATACACATTCACACTATGATCGATTACTAGTATGGACCCGGATAATGCTAAAAGATCAACTGCTTCGTGATCGGTGTCACTTGTTTCACTTTACGACTTGTTTTAATTATAAAGTTAAAGTCATAAATGGGTATGTGAAATGATTATAGATTTATAGGATTGAAAATATTAATAGTTGAGTGAAATGAATGATTGCGATTGAAGGTAATGAGTATTTTGAAGATGAATGATTGTGATTAAAATTTATAAAGTGTTTGAAGGCTGAACAGTTGTGATGGATTAAGAAATATATATTATATTAAGAGTTAATTATATAGATGGTCTTTGTGGTTTGTTTCAGATTTCACATTTCGTCCTTTAAGTTAAAAAAAATAACAACAAACGTCTTTTATTTGAAAACTTGTTTCACTGATGGTCCTTTATGCCTCCTAAATTTTTTAAATGACTATCTTACCCTTTTTTGTATTTACCTATGAAGACTATCTTTGTAATTTCTTTGCAAAACATAAAGACCTATTTTGTAACTCAATCTTAATTTAACAAAAATAAACAATATTTATATTATAATTTACTTTGTATAACTCAATCTATTTTACACTTGGTTGATGTACTCTTAATTTAGATATGGATTATATATTTCGATTTTGTCATCTAATCTTAATTTGGAACACATCAACTAACAAAGTTGGTTGCTAACTTTTACTAAACTCTGTTAACATCATGTTTAGATAATAACAAACATATGCTTTTGGAAGTGATTCTCTAATATAGGTTGTCAAATTGAAAACTAAGGACCAAAAGTGAAGGAACTTCAGCCAAATTTGGTTAAAGCATGAAAAAGGGAAGTTAGATGCCAGTAGGAGATGGAAGTGATGCAAATAGGAGGTGCTTAATTCTTAAAAGGGAATAATACCATACTTTGGTTATTGCAAAATTGTGTATCATGACACTGACATATCACATACTTTGGTATGTGATACAAGTTTGACTACAATTAGAATAATTGTATACTGTCTTCAACTTTCGAGGGCGACTAAAATTAGTTAAGATAATCCATTACTAGTATACTTAAAAAACATTATTTACTATCTGATATTAGTCAAATTATACATGATTTTGTTGGCTAATATCATTTAGTTCTTTGCATTTTATGTCAATTGTATTGTTTCGGTTCCTTATTTTAGCACAAGCATTTTGTTGGTTGGTCATGTGGCGTTGATGTTTATGGAGCTAAATAAGAGCTAAAACTAACAAAAGATGGCCTGAAAATGGCGATAAGTGAAGTAGTGATGTTCAAGTATGTCTCTTAGCAAATGCAATATTAATAAAAATAAAAAGAAACAAATAAATAAAAATTTGAGTTAGACGTTGCTGCTGGTCAAGACTCAAGCCCAAATCCTAATAGGCAATTACTTATTTTCTTTGCGGGCTGTTAATTAAAAGGCCGATGCCTTTGGGCTTTGTGTTTCTATGCATGTGATTTCGCGAAATCCAAAAAAATAAAAATGTGACTACCTGTATGGTGTATATGTTGTTGTTACTGTTTTCGGCTAACCAAAAACAAAGAAAAGGAAAAAAGTGTAGCTGCAGTCAACTAAGTCAGTAAGTCATAAAACAAATAATCCCCCGAGTTTATTATTATTATTATTTTTAAATGTTAGTTGTTAATAGTTAGTTACGTAAGTTAGTAATTATATGTTAATGTATAAATTCTCAACTATTTAGATTCTTAACTAAATGAATGCCAGCGCAATACGGCGACGAAGGTGGTGGCGGCGAAGTGGTGGTGGGGTCGACTGGTGGTGTCGGCGAGTAGTGTAGATAATTAATATAAATGTAACTGATGTAAAGGAGTAATTGTAATTATTTTAGGAGTTAAGGAACATATGGTATAAATTAATAGGGATATTATAGGTATATCAAGTGAATATGTTTAAAATAATAAATAAGGATGATGGGCATTTTAAGTAGATCAAATCATCTTTTGAGAAATGAAGAAAAAAAATGCTTTATAAAGTACTAGACGCATGCCCGCACAATACGACGACGGTGACGGATGGTGGCGGCGACGGTGACAGTGGTGGTGTTGTTGTTATTAATGTAAATGTAATTGATGTAAAAAAGATAATGTAGTAATTTTAAAACTCGAAGGATATGTTGTTTCATTAAAGGTATAAGGCAGCTCCCAACGCACGCGTTCTCGGCCGTTCTCCCCCCTCGTTCTCCCCGTTCTCACGCCACCGTTGGCACCGCTAGCCGTTCTCGCGTTCTGGCCAGAACGCCATTGGCACGACCGGCGTTTTGGCCGCGTTCTGGAGGAATCGTTCTGTTGAGAACGTGAACGAGGGACTGTTTTGTGGGGCCAACTAGTAGATAGATACATATATATATATATATATACAACGGATAGATAGAGAGATAGATAGAAAGAAAGAGGATAGATAGATAGATACATACATATACATATATATATATATATATATACACACAACAGATAGATAGATAAATAGATAGATAGAAGATAGATACATATATACATACTGTGTTTTTATAAGATAGATAGATAGAAGATAGAACAGAGGATAGATACATATATATATTGCAGGTTTTCGTGAAGATACAGACCAAATGAACAAGATGGTCTATATATATTATTTTATTTTGTGGTCAATATGATTTGCTTTATATATATATATATATTGGATAGATATATATAGGATATATATATATATTATTTTATTTTGTGTTTAAATAATAAAAATAATTATGTGGTGATAATGTGGAAATAGGAATTTGAAAATTTGAGAATTTGGTGGTATGGTTGGTAGGGGGTAAATTCTGGGAGAAAGGGATGATGTGGCGCGGATGTGGCAGTGAGAATTTGAGAATGTGGTGTTATGGTTGGGAGGGGCCTTATAGATTATAGATAATAATATTGTAAATGGTTATAGTTATAGATTAATTGAGTTTAAATGATAATTGGTGTATTTAAAAAAATGTTTCAAAAAATCATTTGGCTTTAAAAGATTTTGTACAATATCCACTGAAAATTATATATTGTTACACTTAATTTTAAGTTATAAATATAGAGTAAATAATAATCGGTGTATTTTTAAAAAAATATTACAAAAAAATATTGGCTTTAAAAGATTGTATAATACATATAGAAAATTGTATATTGTTGAAGCTTAATTAATTTTAAGTAGAAAAGCTAAATGCTTTATAGTAAGTTATAAAGCAGAATTTTCAGAGAAACATAAACATCCAGCAACATTAGTTGTGTTTTTACACATAGCAAGTTGCTAATAGATAGCTCATATAAATTCCCGTTACATTTTATCACACAAATAATCCACAATATATGTACAACTTGAGGGTCAAGACTCAAGACCACATATTTTGTATACCAAATAGTAATAATTCAAGCTTTCATTTAACAACAGGCATGATATAACATTTAATAACTTAATTACAAAACACATATAATAGTAACATTCATGGTTTGCTAATTTAATTTATTGCTAAAATGGCCAAGGAACCCATCATGAAACAGCAATTAAGCAACATTAAGCAGCTTCTTTATATCCTTCTGCAATCAACAGAAACAAAACAAAACAAAACTTCAAAATTAGGATACCATCCGTGCATTTCAATCAAAGATATTACTGTACAATTCACAATACAAGAACGATGATGGTTTACCTCGATGCTGAGAGGACTAGTGGTGGGTGCATATCGATCAACAACCTCCCCCTCACGATTGACTAGAAACTTTGTGAAGTTCCACTTAATACTGTCACCAAGAAACCCTCCTTTGCTCGACTTTAAGAACTTGTACAAGGGATCGGCATCTTTACCATTCACATTAACCTACATAACATTAGTGGATACTCTCAGCAAATAATAAAAAGCAGCCTATCATTTCAAATAATAACATGAATCTAAGTAACATCCAGTTCTCAATCTTCATTTCCTTCAATTGGAACTTTTTAAGAAACCAGAATAAAGAGCTTGTAGACAATACCGACCTTGCTAAACACGGGGTATTCTGCTTTAAAACGAGTGCAAGCAAACTCCTGGATTTCTTCATTGCTTCCAGGTTCTTGACTTCCAAACTGGTTGCACGGGAATGCAAGAATTTCAAGCCCTGTAAAATCGCAAAGATGCGTCAGATTCACTTGACTAGTCACAAACCTGAAAAGGGGTCATAAGAGTGTCCTTGGATAACGCAAAGAAGGTCAACAAAAGAGCCAAAAACCAACCTTGATCCTTGTACTTCTGGTACAACGTTGTCAACTCAGGATAATTAGAATTGGTAAAGCCACTGCAATAAAGAGATAACAAAATCAATTAGAAATGCACCATTCTCAAGTTCACAAGACTTTTCAGGGACGATTATGTTCCAAGACTCTCCACATCGGTGACTTATAACATCCGTTGACCATATATTTTTATATTTTATAAGATTATTGTAAAAGTAATTTATTTATTTCAAATTAAAATAATTATTTTTAATATAGTAAAATTATAAATCATATTAATATAAAAACAACATTAGCTTTTTGCATACCACTGTGAAGCAACATTGACAATCAACAACACTTTTCCCTTGTACTTGCTAAGGTCAACATCTTGCCCTTTTACGTCCTGAAAGAATTTGGACACATAATCTTAATTAAACGTGGAAAATGATGTATAAATGGAGGATTTAACAATCAGGGTAATAATCTTATGTCAACTAAATCAAGATAAAAATATTCCATATGTACAAGCTTATATATGGATAATTTGTTAAAGAAAAATCATATAGTGCCTTCTCTCTACAAAGATTGAAAAAAAGGGGCATGCAAAACAAAATGTATTCGATTGGTCACTTTTTGTTGTAACTAGTAAATTGCGGGTCCCGCGTTGCGGGACCTAAATCGTCGTGTTCAAACGGTTGCGTTATTCCAGTGTACTTTTGTCGAATCTTTGTAGTAGCCTCCTAATGTTTGATTTTCATTAAGTAAATATATATTGTTTTTGGTCAAGCAAGCTGGCTAGCAAACAACTGTTCAGCAACCTGTTATCCAGGTTGGTTATAAAAAATTGTAAGCAAGCTATTTAACATGTAGCTACGCAGTAGCTTGCTAGCTAGACAACTAAAAAAATTTGTAAGCAAGCTGGCTAGCAGGGTAGCAGGCTGATTTCGGAATAGGACAAAAGTAAGAAAAAATGAAAAAACCAGGGACCAAGAGCGTTAAAAATCAAAAAGTTAAAAAAAATAAAAAAAATAGGCGGGCCCGGTTACTATTCATGGCTTGCGTCTTTAATATATATAATAATATCAAAAAGTGACAAGTCGAATAAATTTTACGAGTAGCTAATAAGTTATTAGTAAGGTTACAAAACGTCTACTTTATTTATCAAACTCTCTGCTTTTGCTAATATATGTATCTTAGGTGTTTACAACTTGTAACCGTTAGACATAACACCAATTTTGATGGTATGACAACTTGTATGACTGTGACGTCATCGATTTAGCCTTGTTTACTTTTTACATAATAAACTTAATAAACGGGCTTTCGATATATACAATAACAACAACAGTACCCAATCCGGGCAAAAGCAGGGTATGGGGAGGTATGATGTAGACAATCTTACCTCTACCCAAGGGTAGAGAGACTGGTTCCAGAAGGACCTCGGGCCAAAAGTGGAAAAAAAAAAATTTTATTTTAATATAGTACGTAGATTGTTATTTTAGTGGCATGGTATTTATAATCATATTTACAGTATTACTTGTGAACTTAAACTATCGCAAAAAAAATAAAAATGTTGGCGTGTCAACCCGGCCCGACCCCATTCGTTTTGACCTGCACAAAAAAGAACTTGTTTTGACTCCAACCGGTTCCAAATGTTACCCCAGCCGGTGATATTGCCGTCTATACAGTAGAGTCTAGGACTTTCAAAAATTCATATATTAGACTAAGAATTGCATGCAGTATTGCTCTCTCTTGTTCAGAAATTAGTAAGTTCTAATAAAACCTTTGGAAACAATTATTTTAAAAAATAAAAAAAATTGCATAGTATATACTATATATACAATAGCAGATAATATATCACAGTAGCCGGTTTGCACGTTGGACACACATGATAGCAATCGTAATAAGATAACACATTTTGGTGCACTCGAAAAGACAATAAACCTTCATTTTTTATTTTTTTTTATTTTTTATTTTTTTGTCAATTATACCCCCAAATTTATTTCTACAATAAACGGTTAAAAGAAACATAAAACCCAGAAACTAAATAATCATAAAATTCAAAAAAATCTACACACATAAAAAGAAAAAAGTGAACACCCACTAACAAAAACCTTAATTAAGCCACAAAAAGAATAAACTTGATCAATAAAAATAATAAAAAGAAACCCAGAAATGAAAAAGAAAAACAAACCTTAACAGTGAAGTCATAAACAGTTTTCTTAGCTTCAGATGCTGTTGCCATTTCTTGTCTTGATGATCCAAGCACACAAACAATTTTGATTGATTTTTGAAAATAAATAAACTTGTAGCAGTAATAGTAGTAGTATGAAAACTTTGAGATATCGGGAAATGGGTATTTATAGCAAGTAGTATATGAGATGAGATTGTGGGGACTAAATTAGTCAATAAATATCATCAGAATCAGAATAGAATATATGAAAACGAGTTTTTGTTTTATGTATTATATATTTTTATTTTGAGGTGTGGATACGTATGAATATAGTGTTAACAACGTGGTCGTTTTCTTTATGTTGTTCTAGACTCACATAAACGTGTCGGTATATACACGATATATAAATGAACGCTCCAGATTTGATAGTATAGTAGCATCACTTAATCTAAATGTGTTTAGATGATGTATTTGGCTTTCGATTCTAGTTTCAGTAACAGAAGCAATCGACTTTGATAGTATCTATGTTAAATTTTTATTTGATAAACAGCTTTGATATGTTTAGTTAAAACTGTTCCCAAAAAAAAATATAGTTTGCATAAGTAATTCTAACACAACTATTTAATTTTATGAAATAGTATATTGTAAAATCAATTGAATTGAAAGGATATGTGATCCTACTTCATCATTATGTTTTCTTTGTATAATTGGTTTTTAGTACCTTGTTAACGTTTGCCTAATAAATTAGTTAACGTTTTTGATAAGAAAATCTTGGTTTGGAATTTAAAGTATTAAGGTATAGACAATTTTCTTACTTTTATTATTATTATTTTTTTGCTTTGCCGTGGGGTGGTTAAATGTAGGGGTGAGTACGGTTCGGTTTGGGTCCGTTTTTGATTAAAACCGAATACCAAACCGCTATAATTCGGTTTTTGAAATCTAAAACCATTGGGTTTCGGTTTTTTAGGTTTGGGTCTATTTCGGTTCGGTTTTTCGGTTTTAGTCGGTTTTTAACCA
>JAOEHQ010020928.1:0-14550 GCA_025447715.1 Asclepias incarnata
CAACAATATTTTAAAGGGGCTAAACTAACCAATAGACTACATAAATGAGGGGCTAAACTTGTACATTTAAATAATAACAATGGATCTATATCTAAAAAATAACTAATTTATTCATCTTCTTCGCAATCAAGAAGCCGCAATACCTGCAACTTCTTTTATTATTTAAACCTATATTAACTATTAAGGGGAAAAAAAGTGTTTTCAACATCATATAACATGATTCGATGCCCAAATGTGCCCAAATGAACCTAGTATAGCATGATTGGACCAAAATTTTGATGCCCGACGTTTTTTGATGCTCCGGGCCGTCGCCCACTTGGCCCGGCACCAGGGCCGGCTTTGCTAGCAAAACACTTGATGCCTAAGAGAAAATGTTACAATACAATTACAAATACAAATGAAACCATATCTAGATCTAAACAATCAATACAAATTTAGATACTTCCCGGGACTTGAACTGTGAGGGTTACAAAAAGGATCAAAAAACTCGTGCCATTTACGAAGAACTAGACACGAGAAAAATCCTCATCCAACGGAGGCCGAGCCACCGATTTTCACTCCGTGGATGTTTTTGATGTCACCCCAAATAAATCCCGAGGGAAACGATCACGCTAAATAGAAAAAAGAGGATTATTCATCCAATTGACCTAAGAAATTTTGTTCTTCTTGCATCTAATTGAGTACCACGAATAAGTGTGAGCAACAATAAAATCAAATAGCAAATCCTTGCGATTATTCTTTGTAGAAAACAACTTCTCGTTCCGGTATTTCCAAATCGACCACCACCCGCTAAAAACAATAGCTTCAATAAGTTTCTTTTTGTCCAAAGAGATACGCATATCATCCAAGCACTGCATTAAGTCAATCGGTCCCATCGGATTATTAAACGCGATCTGTAGCCACTTGGATATAGAAGCCCAAACTTTCCTAGCTATAACACATTGACCAAACAAATGCTCACAATTTTCCACAACACTATTACAAAACGAGCACAACAAAGAAGGCAAATCAATACCTTTAGAAACCAAGTTTGATCGGGTAGGAACTCTGTCCATCAAGACACGCCAAGCAAGAATGTTAACCTTGCGGGGGACGAGTTTATTCCATCTCGTAACCATGAGGCTATTCGGAAGGCTGGCATTATCAACAACGTTACGAATGGTTTTTACAGAGAAATCATTAAACCCAATGAACGAAAAAGTTCATCTTTCCGGAAGCTCACTGAAATTAGTTTCAGTTATTAAGTCGATCATCTCCAAAAGCTCACTACTCTCCACCCCGCCTCTAACTTGAAGTCTCCAATTAGTAACCAAATTATTTGCCTGCCACCGCTCAGCAACATTTACATTCTTAGATTGCTCGAGATTGAATAACCGGGGAAACTTGATAGCAAAACCCGAATTCCCAGCCCATAAATCATGCCAAAATAACGTATTCTCCCCATTGACAATGACTTTCTTAATTGCGTTTGAGGCAATATACCCGAATAGTCCAGTTCCCTCGCAACCTGATTGATATTTTGCCAAATCCCTCCTTTAGTGATGCTAGAATTCGTCCAAGAAGAATAGGCAGTCGGATTATAAAGGTTGTTCAAAACCGTAACCCAAAGTGAATTTGGACTTTGAACGTACCTCCACTCCATTTAACGAGCAAACCACGATTAAGAGCATCTAACGAACCAATGTCGAGCCCCCCATATGCCTTGCTAGCCAAAATGGAATCCAACGAATCCAATGCATTTTCTTTTTCTCCTCATTACCTCCCCAAAAAATTTGGCACGCAAAGATTCAAGACTTTTCAGAAAAGAGACATAAAGTATGTATCAACCGAGCCCAAACCGAGGAAACCAAAATAGAACGACCACCAATGGATAACATATTCGCTTTCCACTTAGATAACCTCTTTTTAAATTTATCAATGATCGGCAACCACGAATCAAACCTTTTCATATTAGCACCAATAGGAACACCAAGATAAGTGAAAGGGAACCAACTTCTACTACAACCCATAATCCTAGCAAAATTATCTAACGTGTTCCCATTAATACCAACCCCATACAATCTAGACTTATGGAAATTAATCCATAGCAGCCCAGACGAAAGATAGAAACATGAAAGCATGGTTTTGATATTAAAAATGTTTTCCTCCGAGCAATCAACCAAAAATAACACATCATCGGCATACATAAGATGAGATAAAGAATTATTACCAATCTGAAGGCAACGAATCAAACCTGAAAGTTTCAAATCTTCCACAGCTATATGTAATCCTTCCATAGCAATAATAAAACGGAACGGGGTCATTGGATCACCTTGTCTAAGCCCTTTCTCAAACGAAAACTCACTGGTAGGACTTCCATTTAAAAGAACAGACGATCTCGTAGAAAAAAGACAAGCAGAAATCCTATTTATCCATCGTCTTCCAAAACCCATAAAGCCCATAATGGTGCAAAGATAATCCCAATTAAGAGAATCATAAGCTTTAGCAATATCCAACCAACTTCAAAAATAAAGCTTTCTTCTTCTTCTTTTTATACCAGTCAAGAATCTCATTAAGAATTAAAGGCCCATCTAGAATAGTAAGTAAGTAAGTAACACCCCAATGCCGTATTCCACGGATTTTGGGTCCCAATACCACGACGATGTATGAAGGAGGTTGAGATGTAGACAGCCTTACCCCTACCACGACGGTGTAGAGAGGTTGCTTCCAGGTTCTATTTAGGATAGAAAAGGCCCATCTAGAATATTACGACCTTTTTATGAGAGCCGATTGAGAATGACTAATCACCTACTCGAGCACCTTAGATAATCTATTCGCCAGGATTTTTGCAATAATTTTATATTGCACACCAATAAGACTGATAGGGCGATAATCATCAATGACAATAGGATTTGACACTTTAGGAATAAGGGTAATAAAAGACGAATTACAACCGGGAGGAAGAAAACCCGTTTCAAAGAATCGCTGCACAAATAAGAATTAAATATTAGCCTAATAATTTTTTTAAAATATAATCCATTTATTCTTTCTCTTAAGCTTAACTTTTGATTTTTTCAAATGTCATGATCAAATTGTTAGAAAATGATATATTCTTTTAAATATTAACATGATAATTTTCCTAAAGTATAATCCGTTTATTCTTTCTCTTAAGCTCATATTTTGATTTTTTTCAAGTGTCCTGATCAAATTGTTAGAATGATTATTAGTCTACTTTTTAAAAAATATATATATATATATCATTTTTCTTTACAAAAATATCTTCTAATTTGGTTAGCTTATTTTACTTATTCAACTAGATTATTTTCCCGCGTAATACGCGAGATAAGCATATTAAGTTTTCATCATAACATAATTAGTAGTTATAGATAAGACATATTGAAATATGATAATATTATTATTCAAAAAAAGTTTTGTATCGAAGGTGGTTATTAGGATATGTATGTTATATCTTTATATAATCACTGTGTAAATTTAAATGTAGATACTACCTGCGGAAAAATGATGATATTATTATTTGAAAATGATTTTTATTGTATATGGTTCGTAAGATATGTTTGTTGTATTTTTGTATAATGACGATGTAAAATTAAATATGAATAAAACATGTTTATTTAGTGTAATAATAAATTTTTAAAAAACATATTATCTTCTTATTTACAGAAAGTCAAATATCAAATTACTAACTTTAAAGTACAATATTATATATCTAATAAAGCAACATGACATTCGCAATAAAGTTTATATTACAATGGTCAAAGTTATTAAAATATTACCCCATATGTCGCAACATAAGTGTTCATATTAAAAATGACACACAATTATAGACATATATCATCATTATATACATATTTATTCAATACAAATTTTACCATCACTTTTGAAAAGACATTTAAAATGTATTTGTGTAAAAGAAAATTTTATGGGTATTATGCTTACATAAAATGAAAATGTGGTAGTATAGTTAATTTAACATGTTATTTTCAAAAGTGAACATTTATTTAGAAAAAATAAAATGGAAATCTAACAATTATTTTGAGATGGATAAGGTAATACACTTTTTTAAAATCTTAATGCAAATAATATGTTTGTATATAATGATAAAAATATAATTTTAAATGTTACAGTTATTATTTTATAAGTAATAGAAAGAATAAAATGACCTAAATTATTTTATAAGTAGTAGAAAAAATAATATGACCTAAATGAAAGAAAAAAATAATTATGTTTGCAACTTTACATTTGTAATAAGGTTTAATATTTTCCGTTTATTGATATTTTTTACTTGAATGTATACAAATATCTATTTTATTATATATATATATATATATATATAAATATTTTATATATAAATATATGTAGAGAGAGTTATAAGTATTTACTTAAAGTTATACAATTTGTTTGTATTGTATTTAATTCACAAAGAATCGGTGAGAAATACCATAGTCCGTGCAACGCACGGGTTTCACCTAGTTTATAATTAAATAGCTAGGTTTAGGGTCGGCCCTATAGTACTATAAAACTAAGCATTTATTTTGGGCTCCCAAAAAGGGTCCCCATATTTTACATAACAGTCTTAATGTTTTATGTTTTGTATATTTTGGCTTAATATTTTTTGTATATTTTACCCTTCCAGTTCCAGCCTTCTTTTTTTTTTAAAAAAAAAGGGGGGGATTGACAGAAACCTCACAAAGCTCTCTCCAGTATGAATATGCACTGTTTTTGGACCAACTTCTCCATTTAAGAGCTTTTTAACAATGCATAGGAGAAAACTCAATGAAAGGCAGCAGACCAGGCAAAATGCAGCAATAAACTAGGCCACCAAAATTTGTATACTAATAAACTAGGCCCCAAATTTTGTTTTGCTTAAGGTCACCTTGGGCCGGCACTGGCTAGGTTCTAGGGGTTTATATGATTTCATATGAATGTGGCATGAATGATTTCATTGCAAGTTTTCACCATAACTTAACGCTCTTAGTTTCTTAGTTGATCGATCTTCTGGATTTCCAAGGAATATATCGTATTCGATTAATTTGTTGTTGATATTATTCATGCATGTTAATTTGGATACACATAAAGAGTGTTGTGTGTCTTTGGTCTCTCATGTTTCATCCGTCCTAGCCTTCTTCTTACATGTTTAATTTTGGTTCAAATCGTTGTACGTACGTGTTCTTTCTTTTCAATTATTCGTTTTAGTTTAATTACTATTACTATATATATGTATGCATGTAGGTCCTTGATGGGAAATTAAATATGATATGAATAGTTGTTACGTTAATCACTTTCGCTAATCTCTTTCCCATCACGCATCCTAAATTATTCTATTGATCAAACAAGTTACTTATATGGGAGAGGCCGGTACGTAAGGTACGTGATCTTATAAGCTAGCTGCTTTTATACATTTTTACTTTACGATGATTTCCTAAGAAATATTATCAAGAATGAAACCCTAAAATGTTATGTCAATTTCTGTTGAGACCAAAGAAAGATGTGTGATTTTCGTATAACTTCGATTCTTTTGTGTTTTTGTATAGCCTTTTGTATATATATCGATAGGAAAAAACGGTAGATTTGCATGAAAACTTAATGCGTTAATTAAAAAATCGTGTATGTAGATTCACTAATGTATTGTGTGAATGTATAACTTGCCTGCGGAAACATTTATTGATTCCAAATTTGTCGCCAAACTTGGAAAATAATCTGCGTAAGTCTGTTGTTGTCTGTTGGTAATTTGTCGCTAAAAAGAAAAAAAAAAAACTCCATCAAAATTCTGTTGCATTTTCTACCTATGGATGTTTCAGTCTCTTAAAATATATTGTAAAAGATTTCCGATGGAACATCTGTCGGAATACTTTTCTACAGTCAGAAAGCCATTTTTTAGTAGTATATATTGGTTTCGAAGAAACAAATTAGATCTAGATTAGAATGTGAAAACATGATATCCGACCTTTATTTAAACAACAAAAAAGAAGCATATAGATTACTTTCTAAGAAGCCTCCGATCCGTATAGTTGTGCCAGTTTTGATCTTATGTCAACAGTTTGTAAATTGGTAGAACTATATTATACTTACACAATGTATAGTATTCGATCGGTAGGTATCATCAACTATATACACCAGACTTGCAATGATCCAGCTATCCAAGAGGCCGGCCTTATGCAGAAATATCTTATGGTACGTATATGGTAAATTGATCAATCATCCTTCGATCTGTAAATGTAATGAAATTGATAAACCATGAAATATACTTGTTTGGTATATAGTATCATTTATTGTATTGTGTTTTTGATAACAATAACAAATGAAACATATTGTTGATGCAACTATAGTTGAGCACAAATCATTCTATGGTAACAGCTTCTTTGCATCGTCTCTCTTTTGCAGATACTCACTGAAACGATCAACTGGGTACAGATCAACGGCAGATGTCGAAGAATCAGTGTATGGGACTGATATTTCCTCAGCTTGGCTCTCATTTATATTCTCAAGCTGCTTCATCATTTTCTCACGATCCATTTGACTCATTGAGCCTCTTTGTTCAGCAACAAATGCTTGAGGAACGATTCTTCCTTCAAGCATGCTAACCACTGATGACATTGTGGGCCTGTCGGTTGGAGAGATTGTTGTGCAAACTAGAGCCAGATTTATAACTACCATCATCTCTTGGACATCATATTTTGAACCCAGTCTTGGATCAACTAATTCCATTAACTTGCGCGAAATATTTAAAGAGTTGGCCTAAAATATAGAGGCAAAGGAGATAAGTAAAGGTGGTAATTTCAATTTTTAACCAATATACTTTTGAAAGGATTGGATCAGGGGCGGAGCCGCCTTAGGCCAAGGGGGTGCAACCGAACCCGGGAAAAAAAAATTTGGTTAATTTTAGTGTAATTATCGTACATGTTTAGTATATAATTAGTATAATTAGTATAATTCTACTGATGAACCCATTAACTTTGTAAATAAACATTATTAATTTTAATTTTGAACCCACTTGAAGAAATTTTTAGCTACGCCACTGGATTGGATGGTTTGTGTTTATAATAACAATTAAAAAGGATAGCTAAAAGGTAAATGGGTCGAAAGCAGCTCACTGGAATGGTGAAGTTTTAATGCGTACCAATTCCAGGGTTGGTTATTCTAAAACAAACCTTGTCACAAAACAAATAGAAAAAATGGAAGGGTGTCACGTGACAGTTGGGCATCAAATTTTGAGCAGGTGTGCATCAAATTTTCTATAAAAGTAATGCATAAGGAGGCACACCCACATGAAAAAAATGGCACGCGTCGTCATCTCTTTATTTTGTATATTTTATGTAAAGGATTATTGTCTATCTTTTGTAATCACTTTACTTGTAAAATAGTTTGAGGTAATGAACAGGCAAGTGTTTGAAGGTCAATCCAGTGTTTACAAGTAATGAACAGTACTTGTAAACCTGACCTGACCCGTACAAAAAAAAAACACTTGTTTGATCCACCAGATTTCGCCGCTCCATTTTGTCACCTTTAAAAGCAACGAATAGGACCAATAAATGAAAATATATAAGTTAGAAAAGATTCATGTTAGTTACCCGTTCAAGAAGAACAAACTGATTCTCCTTTGCTTTGTCAACAATGTTGGGCATTCCACTCACAATCTCTAAGAGGACAATTCCATAGCTATATACGTCTGCTTTATCCGTGAGGTAGCCACGCAATGCGTATTCAGGAGCCATATATCCACTGAAATTTGTGAAGAGAAATCTTGAAGTTGGATCGGTCACAATTTAAATAAAGGTAATAGTTTCGACCCATATACTTATTAACAGGTAAAGTTTGGCTATAGTTTAAACCTCAAATGGGTCAACAGAAAATTTAGCAAAAGGAAATGAGTCAAATGGGCAGAATGGGCTGAAAGTTGCCAAAGTCTATCTTTAATACATACAACCATCCTAAATCGTTTTATTCTAAAAAATCATCTCATTGAAATTGAAATACTGAAAATTTAGTAATCAAATAACACTACTATCAAGAAGCTATTTAAAATCATTTTGGAAATGTGTTTTTGGTGGACCCAACCCATTTTTTCCAGCACAACCCTGCATTCCTATATCTAGTTTTGAATGATGGTTAAACTAGAAAATGCCAAATATGGTGAAAAGCAGTAAGTTATGGAGAACATGAAATGACTCACTAAGTGCCAGCAACACGGGTGCTTATATGTGTGTTGTCCTCTTCATCAAGCTTAGCCAAACCGAAATCAGAAATTTTGGCATTTAAATTTTTATCAAGCAGCACATTAGTGGCTTTGATGTCTCTGTGCACAATCTTTAATCTTGATTCTTCATGGAGAAAAGCCAAACCTTTCGCTATTTCTATGCAAATTCTGTACCTTGTTGGCCAATCAAGTTCCAGCTGCCATTCTTTAGGCCCTTCAATCGACATGGTCAAAAATAGTTTAGAAAAATGATAAGCAAATGCTTACTCCGTAGCTTTATATTCTTACAACATGCATTCATGATCCCACTTAGAGTGCACTTATTCCCTTGGGATAGAGGTGGCAAACTCGACCCATTTAATTATTAATGAGTTGATTTGGGTAACCGTTTATCCCTAACAAGTCAATTGGATCATATCATAGAATTGAGCTGATAGGTAAGCAATCAAATGGGTTGCATTGATCCCCTTTGTCACGATAAGATAAAAAAAGGTTTCGGGTCAACTGAAGCAAAAGCAGCCCGTTTTGACTTGTCGCTCAGCCCACCCATTTTCCACCACTACCTTAGGATGTTCTTTCCTGAGAATCCAGATTTTTTAAGAAGTAAAAGGATAACCAATTTCATGAATACCGAGGGAAATAAATGAATAAAAAGCATGTCATTTACCAAATAAAGCACGGGCAAGGCTGTTATTTTCCATATATTCGTATGCTAGCAACAGCTGGTTTCCTTCGATACAACATCCATGCAACTTCACGAGATGTGGGTGTTGCAAAGCAGAAATCATGCCTAATTCGTTCAAAAACTCCCTATTTCCTTGTTTTGATTTGGAGGAAAGCTGTTTCACGGCTATTAAGGTTCCGTCGGGCAAAACTCCCTTCAGTAAAAGACAATTAGTTTTCGGCATAGTAGAAGTCACTTTGATATTTTGTAATCGAGAAAGTAAGAGTTTACCTTGTAAACAGAGCCAAAACCACCTTCTCCAATCTTATTAGCAACATCGAAATTGTTTGTTGCAGTTTTGATTTGCCTCAGTGTAAATGAACCAGTGTTAAGCTCTACCCCACTCAGGTCTGTTGATGATAAATGAGTTTGGGAACATGTAATAGAAATACTAACAGAATTGACTTTGAAGAGTAGGGCACACATGGCAATTTTGACCCACTTACTTATAAAGGTTTTGGGCTGTTCTTTTTTCATCTCTAACGAGTCAAATGAGTTAAATCAAAATTTTAAATTTTTAAGTATAAGGGGAATGGATTCAGACAGAGTATGCCAAAGTCTATTTGTAAGGCATACAACCTTTTAAATCGTTATATTGAAAGATACAAATAATTATTGTTAAATGGAGTAATTTAATTTCGTAGACATAATGAGACAAATAGTTATATATATGAAACATTGTTAAACGTGAGCAAAAACTGTTTGTGCGTCAACCCAAACCGGCGTATTTCGCCCCCACACTAAATTGAACCATGTCAACTCATATATGTTTAGACCCGTTCTCCGACCCACCCATCTTGCCAACTCTATAATACAGGCTAGGCATGTAAATACCTAGTTCATTAGTATCTTTCTGCCGTAAATAACCCCACCACCACAGAACTCCAAGAATTAGGAGGATCAAACAAACTGCTCCAACCACAATTCCAGCCACTGTCCCTTTAGAGACACCGTTATCATTTCCCGGTCCTTCTATCGGTGGAACCCAAAAATCTGAACAATTAGAATAAAGAAAGATAAAAGGAAGCGTTAAGGAGGAAGATCAAAAATTAAAACTATTCCTGAAAAAAGATATCCTTTTAGAAGCATTAAAAGGTGTCTTATCCAAGAAATAGAAAATGTGTACTTTCTCACGAATAACGAAAATTATACATAAGTACATGGCATAAATTTTCTCTCAAAGTGTATTTATACAGTGTGTTCTTGCTTCGTTTTGTGTAATTTTTACAAATAGTACATTTAAGTCCAAACCATGACTACCAAATAAATTGCATAGGAGGTAATAGCTTACTTGGATTCACAGAGATAGCTGAAATAAGAGGACCATACATTCCTCGAGTTGGGATAGTGGTTGTTCCATTTCCAGCCCAATAGAGTCGGATTTCTAAAGTAGTGCTAACATTTACAGTATAATTTCTGACAACCGCTATCCCAGCTCCGCCTGCTTGCTCGCTGATGTCAAAATCCTTTTCCCTCAGCTCACCCTGACATAATACCAGCTATTTATAACCAGCAGTTGAGTTAACAAAAAATAACAAAGTTGATCCTACATCACAAACATAAGAAAGATCGGTTTTTCATAGTAAACATGGTCCGTAGATTCTACCCATTAAATCATGAGTGGGTCGATTTTGGCTGTGTTTTCTTTCAAAGGGTCCATACCAATATTTCAGCTAAAAAACGGATGCTTCAAACGGGTTGAAAGTCGCCCAAAGTCTATCAAGAATGCATATGACCTTCTAAGTTTTTGTATTCAACAATCTAGATTATTATTGTGATAACATTTTATTGTAGCGGTTAATTACATAGAATAACAATCTACTTTCTCCTATGTTATTATTGTGACAATGTTCAAAAAGCACATTCAAGTTGGCTTTTAATTCAATTTGTAACAAAAACATTGACTTAATTCTTGTATGTAAAGAAGTGTCTAAGGGGGTTTACCCTGCCTGGCCTGTTTGACCTTTTATCCAACCCACCTGACCCAGAGATCTTGCCAAATGCCAATTCTAGTTATTTGCTACTATAGTAGATATATCCAGCTAAGTAACAACACTTGAGATGTTTAGATTGTATTTATTCATTCATGATTAGTTACCTGAATGTAGATATCAAATACACGCCTCCCAAGGCTGCTATAGTTTCTATCATTGGTAAATATGATCTCGGCAAAGTGAAGGCTTACATTGTAGCTTCCATTTATCATACATATTGCATAATATGTCAAAGATAATGCTGAAGCTCTTGCCATCGTATACAATTCAGAGTTGTTAAAGAGTTTAGAATTATTTCTTACAACATAAGTGTCCCTACTAAGACCTTCATCCAAGAAGTTACCAGTACTACTAAATCCCCATCGATCTTCGATTGAATAGAAATCTGAAGGACCACCAGGATCGGTATCACCTTCATATTCCGTTTTCCCATCCTTTAGTCTCTGTCCGCCACAGTTGATATACAAGGAAGAATAATCTAATCCAAAAATAAAATTAATACGTCATAAACTTCATCAACATATGAGAAATAGTATTTTAACTTTAACTTACTTGTATTACAAACTCTATTCGGCAGGCATTCGACCTCTTTACTGGTAAAATAGTACAAAATTAGAAAGACTGTAACACTCAGAAATGAACAATAACAAATCTTTATTTGGATAATAATCCATAACAAAGGAACTTACGAGATGATGTCTTTTGAAAATGCAGCAAACATGTTTCTGCAAGAAAGAATAAAACAGCAAGAGAAAGTTAAATGCAACAAACTGATTTCAACACTTTTAGGTATGGCCATATTTGCACATGCTTATAATACGGGTAATTGGATGATGTTTTATCATTTCCAAACCTTTTCCATGGCTCCTACCAAGATTTTACCTAGTGCGGTTCGAACCTCAGACTTCTTGTGAGGACATTAGGTCGCTTGACCACTAGGCTACCTTCTTGGTGGTTTTGCACAAGCTTATAAGTGCAGACATTTTTTCTCTATAATTGCTAGTCCCTTATAAATAAGTAAATATCCATCTTGTACACATTTATAAGTGTGAACAGATTAAGATTGTACACATTCTAAAAAGTGTATGTAAATGATATATTTGTTGTAATAGGGGCTGGTCTTACGTTTCCCGCACCAGACAATTTGGTATCCTGGAGCTTTCATATGTAAAATTATTGTATGATAGATCACTGCAAGAAAATTTACAACACTGGATGTTTAATACTATAACCAATCAAGAAAGCATGTCGCAACATCACTTGTTACATTCAGAATAAATAGATATAGATAATAAGGAACATAATACAGTCAATAGAATCATGAATGACCCGCTTTACTTAATATACTCATACACTTCTGTTGATAGTCAATTCACTTACATTTTCTTTCCTGAAGTCAGCATCCATTCAGGCACTCTCCCAGATAGCAAGTTTCCAGTGAGATAGCTAAATATTCAAAATATATACCAGTAAGAAGTATGTCGAATAACAACAAATTAGAGTTAGAAGTAAGTGGGACAGTGATACAATATAATAAGATACTTACATGAAATTTGCGTCATTTAATTTTTGGAACTCATCAGGAATGGATCCATTAAACTTATTAAAACTGAAGTCTCTGAAAGAGCAAAATGAACAATTAAGAATGGTGTGAAATCTGGTAAAATTGTAATTAATACAATTTGAACAAGTTACTTAGCAGAAAAAAGGTTCCTTTAAAGCAGAAAAAATCATCAGAAGAAGGTAAAGCAATTTACAAGACTTTCAGCTTCTGACCCCCCTCCTCCCCTGGAGCCAAAGATTTAGGTAACGGGCCAATTAAATTGCAACTCCTCAAGATCCTGGAAAGATTGAGTTTAGAACACTAAAAAGGGAAACTTGTTATGATCAACTAAAAGAAGCAATGCGACTCACAAGTTCTTGAAAGCTGTTGTATTCCTAATAGGTGGACAAAGTGTGTCGGGTCCTCTCAAGTCGCTGATTCTCCTGCATCACTTGATTCGATCAACAAAAATACTAGATCAAAACTGCAAGAAAATTATAAAATGATATGCGAGATATTACTAACAAGTCTGTCAAAGATTCCAAGATAGTGATGTTAGAAGGTATTGGCCCCTCCAATCCGCTGGCCTGAATCCTTCTGCCAATAAGAAACTTCATTTAAAACTAATCGTGATATCAACGAGTGGAAAATGGAAAAGTATGCAAAATCGTGAATGTCTCACAAAGTTTTGAGACTTCGCCAATTTCCTATGAAATCTGGAATCTTCCCAGACAACCTGTTAGCACTAATCCGACTGCAAAAGAAAAAGAGTTAAATTAGGGAGTTACATTTAGCCATATAAAGAAAAACTAACCCAACCAATATTAGAACTCACAACTCCTCCATAGTGGTCAATTTTGAAAACGATGCAGGCAACTCCCCAGTGAAATAGTTGGCGTTCACAAATCTACATACGAAACAATTTATTTAAAAGTTAATATACTTATGATAAAGAGATAGCTAAATCATAAACAATACCAACAAATTTCATGAAGTCTTACAGTCTCTCAATGCTTGAAAGATTCCCAAGTTCATCGGGAATTCTTCCAGACATCATATTGTCTTCTACGACTCTGATTTACATAAGAGTTGAAATCATAAACAACAAAAGTTAGTTACAAATTAATGTTCACATTATTTAATATTAAAAAGAAATAAGAATGCATATATGAATAGATCTTATACAAAGTAGTCAATGTGCTGATGTTTCCGAGTTCCTTTGGGATTGATCCAGTTAAACGATTCGCCAGAAGGGAACTACAGAAGTTCAAACATATGTGATATACCAGTGCCAACTTAAACAATAACACGAGGAACCCCATTTTATATTGAAACATTATACACGTAGAGAATGAAAGAAGTACATGTTTAAAATTTGCTGCATGGAACCCCATTCTCTTGGGATGGTGCCATTGAGAAAGTTACGAGATAAATCTCTGTAGGAATATATGAAAAAAACAACAATGAGCCACCGAATTCTAAACAGTCCACGTACGTTTAAAATGTGCGAATGATAAAACCAAGAAAGAACCGTACATGATTTGAAGGTAAGGAAGATTGGCAAATTCTGGTGGGAGAATGCCTTGTAGGCCTTGTCCTTTAAGACTTCTGCATATCATAACAACCAAAACACCACAAATCAAATGATCAGCAATTATGAAACAAAATAACCACACTATTGTAACATGTATTCTTAAAATGCATATCAGACATGAATTACATTACAGAAACTCTTAATCGTACGTATATATTGGACTTTAAAAGTTACAATTTGGTGTACTGAACTTTCAGTAATTTTTTGCTATTGTATATGGTGACATCTACTTTTTTTACAAAGACAAATATCAAGACACCATATAATGTTTCGCACATTTTTAATTTCTTTACGGGACTTGAACCCACAATCTCATGCTTGGTGGGACAACTCACATACCGCTAGGCTAAAAACCTTTGGCCTTGGGTGGTGACATCTAGCTATGTTAAACAATAAAATATCAAAATTTGTAAGTTTTTACTGAAAGAGCAATGCTACATATACAAACTAATTACAAACAAATCTTTACAAACTCATGTGGTAAATTAGGTGGACCAATTA
>JAOEHQ010020939.1:0-14548 GCA_025447715.1 Asclepias incarnata
ATTAATAAATGAATTCATTAACAAAAACTTAAGTTATGAATAATTTTTATTGCATTTTATGTATATTATAATTATTAAAAAAAAATAGCAATTACGTTATTATAAAAACTTAATATGTTTACCCCGCGTATTACGCGGGAAATAATCTAGTTATTATATATTAGAGATATTAGAGATAATTTGCTTTATTAACACCGAAGTTACATGGTGCATATCCGTTGATAAACGGCCCCAAAGAACAACAGTGTTGTATGGATTCATCATCATCTCCTTCATTTACCTTTCTCCCTCCCCATCCATATTCAAACCCTAGAATCATCATCCCACCACCCAATTCCCAACCCCCGAATCTCCAAACCGCACTCTCATCCCTGAAACACCTCATCCATCTCTCCAAATCCACCCTCGCTTCCCTCTCCACTTTCCTCCCATTTCCAATTCCACCGCCCAATTCCAATTCCAATTCCTCCGCAGCCATCTGTCCTTTCAATCCCAACCACCATCTCCCTCCCACTTCCCTCTTTCACCACCATCTCATTTGCCCCGATTCCCCTTCCCCAATTCCTCCTCATTCCCTTCACTATCCCAAAAATCCCCCCCAAAACGACGTCGTTTCCGTTCCCGTAAATCACACTCCCACCATTCCAAACACATACACAAACCAAAACGACGTCGTTTCCATTCCCTTAAACCCTCACCACACTTCACTTGATCCCAACTTTTTTTATTTAAACTGCCCCGCTGTCGTTACATTTCCTTTTCGCGATAACACTAATGGAAATAATAATTGTATGTTTACATTGCCTGTTGTTTTATTTAATGAATGTGAAAATACTACTACTACTAATGATGATATCATTGATATTATTGATATTATGATGTGTAGATTACTTGCTTCTGAATGTTGTAATGTTAGGATAGAAATATCTAGATGGAACGATTGCCCGAGCTTTTATTCTTATGCCCTTTTGCGTACGATCTTAAATGGTTATGTTTTAGGAAACAAGGAGTTGAAGGAATGGATTTTAGTGAATTCACCGTATCATGGTGTTGTGATTGATGTGTTTATGAGGGATCATATTTTTGTGTTGTTTAAGGTTTGTTTGAAAGCAATAGGTAGGGAAGCTAGTAAGTATTTGGTGTTGGTTTTTAAAGGGGATGGGACTGCTGGGAATTATAGGTTTGAGTGTCCGGTTTTGGTGAAAGTGATGATGTGGTTAGGTGAACAGCTTGGTGTGTTGTATGGGGAAGTGAATGGGAAGTTGTTTGCGGTTAATATGTTGAAGCAACTGTTGCTTATTGCTTCCTTGGGATCTTTGTTTGTTTATGGTGAGGACAGGGTTGGGGAATCCGTTGGGTTGAGTGAGGGAAAAGATGGAAGTGGAATGGGGGTGGTTTTGGTTTCACAGGTAGCGGCGGCTGTTGCTGCATTGTGTGAACGTGCTGCTTTAGAGACTAGAATCAAAGGCATACGGGCTTCACGG
This sequence comes from Asclepias incarnata, assembly GCA_025447715.1. Lineage (NCBI taxonomy): Eukaryota > Viridiplantae > Streptophyta > Magnoliopsida > Gentianales > Apocynaceae > Asclepias > Asclepias incarnata. The sequence continues at coordinate 1,485 of JAOEHQ010020939.1, forward strand.
TTTGTTCCGGCTTATCAAAGGTATTTACGCTTAGTATCGTGTCAGTCATTTCCACGCTATACATTCTTAATTGAATATGTGATGTAATATATGTATATAACGTTCGAAAGATTTGATCTTGGAACGATGTATACAAAGTGACAAGTGACAACCTTTAACAAATAGTTTTATTATATTGAAGTCACTAAATAATGCCACTAATATAACTATGTGATTGATTCTGGATCTTTTCGTGGTCTTATGTTTTGTTGTATGTGACCATCTGAAGTTAAAAAGGCTGTTCTAATGCATTATGTATTTATGTGATAAAACATCTGATTAATGGTACTCTATTGCAGAGTGCAAGAACATGTAAGTATATCAAAAATGGCCGAAGAAGAGCGCAAGAAACGTTCAGATTATAGACCTATAATCGAACATGATGGTGTACTTTGGCATCGTGGAGGTAACCAGGTATGTTCAGATGTTCTCTTGGATATGTAATCACAAATAACTTAAAGATGTAATTGTTTTTATTCATTTAAATTGTGGTGCAATTACGATTCTTTTGTTGTTTGTTTAAAACATCATGCTATATGTACGCACCTTAAAATGTATACGCAATGTTTATTTTAGTTCATCATATTCGCTGGGTACAAGTCTGATTGCTCTGTATTTTATTTCTTTCATGTCATTATTTTTGTTTTTCTAGGATTCAAATAAAAATAAGTCACGAGAGGAATTGTTGGCTGAAGAAAGGGATTACAAAAGGCGAAGAATGTCATATCGTGGAAAGAAAATGAAAAGAAGCACTACCCAGGTTAGAAACTATATCTTTAGTAGATAGGTTTATTTATGTGTTGTAACGCATCTCTTGTATAAATTTTGCTTTGCCTGATATTAGATTATTTGTGTTTCTGCATTGCTTACATAGGCTGATTGATAGTGTGTCAAAACAGGAAATTTATTGGCACTGGTTGGGTCAAATATGATTACAAGTTTATTACTATATATTGTTTCAATATTTGTCTGTATTCACGAATAAGGTGTTTTATAGTTCTTTTGCAATGAAATGACACTTTGGGATATGTTTGACCCGTTAAGCCATGTAATCTGTTTCCCTTTAAGGTATTCATTTGTTTTATGATATTTATCTGTTTCGTAAGTAAACGGGTTAAAGTTAGGTTTTTAGTTTAAGTCTTCATTATGATTAGATATGCCATATTAGTAGATAAGTTTTTCTGTGGCTTGTATGTAATTGTAAATTTTCATTTGTTTGCTTATGATCTTGCAACCATTTGACTTAAATTTTCGCCGATGCACTCTATCTAGTCTGAGGTTTGGAATGATATTGTTAGAATGCATGTATGATATATTTCATGTGTTATCAACTGGTATATGAAATAGTTTTCTTGGAAATAACTTAAATTTTACGCGCTTTGATTTTTAATCATGTAATTTCTTTCATTTAAAAGGTCATGAGAGATATAATTGACGAATACATGCAAGAAATCAAGCATGCAAACATGGCTGCTCAGCCTCCTGTAGATGTCACAAACCTTGCATCAGAACCTTCTTCCATGAGTGATGCACATGTAGATAAACACGAAAACAATCAGATTATTGACAAAATTCATTGGAGAGGGCCACAACCAACTTCTGAAATCAGTATGAGATCCGAAAGATCTGAGGACGAGATCAAAGAAAAAAGTGAGAAACAGAGACATGATGAACAACATGAAGAATATTTTTCCAAGAAAACCAATGGGCGTAGTAGTAGCCGCTCTCATGATCACAGACAACGAGACAAGCAGAGACACTCCAGAAAAAGCCATCTTTTAAACCCTGATAGAGATCATGGCAGGCCACATGATAATCGCCGAAGGAGCGAGCACCAGGACATGAGATCATCTTCCAATGCAACTATTGAATTTGAGGACAGATATCATCCTTCTAAATCTCATGACGTTGATGACGATGGTGATGGTGATCTCTAATCAGATAGCTAGTATGTTTAGCCAATCTGTCTTGCCTTTCAACTTATATCTGTTGCATGTATGTGATGGGATGTAAACAGGAGCTTCAATTTCTTGGAAGAGGTATGCTTTTGAAATTGTCCTTCCTTTTTGGTAATAAGTAGATGTGGCAAAAGGACCGGATTGAGTAATGGGTCAAAATGGGTATGTTTTCATACGATCGGAGTTGGGTTCCCCCGAAACATTTTTGCACGAATTGTTTATGTTAATTTACAGTAACGAATCTGATTACAAACATTATGTTAGATCAGTAAAACTTTAAATTTTTCGGGAAAATGATTTTGGAAGTTTTAGGGTGTGTTAAGTTGTAGAAACTAGGAGTGTTTTCTTCAAAAAATTTCACTGAAAACAGAAATGTGTTCAAATGTGATTTTACCAAAATAGTTTTTACTGAAAACAGAAAAATCTGTTTTTTAACTTATAAATACCTCTTGGAAAAGTCATATATATAGTTTTTTAAACATTTTTCACTTTAGAAATGGAAAACCCCTTTGTGTTTTCCAAACTTTCAACTAAATGTGCTTTCAAAGTTTTCGAAGGTTTTCTAGAGATAAAAAACCCTTTCCATGCTCTTGAACAATGATAATGGAAATTTGGAAAAAGTTTTGTACAACTAAATGCACCCTTAGGCATTTAAAGCACACTTTGGGCGGCATTTGGTTCGGTGGTCCTTTTGTGTTTTATCTATTTTTTCTTTCACCTGTTAAGAGACAAGGCGTAGCCCTTATCGACCCATTTATAAGTAAATGAGTCGAATTTGCCACATCTAGCAAGTAGCATGCTTTAATTTGCGTTGTGACCTTTTTCACCGAACTTGCAGTAGGAAGGTATCCAGGCTTCAGCAGTTTATCAAAATCTGTATCCACCCTTGTATCCTTTGAGTCTTTGATGTTCTATATATGTTATTATCGATGTCTATTACAAATGCTCTTTGCATTTGATTACTTCCTTTCTCTTACTATAGTAGTATAGCATATGATATTTGAACATAATTCTTTTAGGGCCAGATATAATTGAAACACATGCATCAAGTGCATAATTTGCTTTTTGTTTAATTCAAAGTGACCATATTGGATTGTTCTGTTAAAGGTATCCATGTAATTATACACCATCTCATGAACACACTATAAAAATGACAACGCAAAAGTAAAATCTGCAGAAGATCAAAGAACACGTAGACAGTAAATAGTAATTACATTGTTTAGTCGATTAGTGTGATTGCTTACATTGTGAGCTTTTCTTATTTATTTTGATGCTGTAGGGTTAACAACTACATTAGACATGCATTTGTAGTTGATGTATTAAGTTAATTCCCATATGAGCAGTATCTATAATTATGTTTGCAAGTGGCAAATATTGCCCACTACGTGGAGAGCGGGAGCCACCGAGGCGCTCGGGCCCCCTTCTGACTTCTTGTACCATGTGATGGGCAGATCATCTAACAAGAATCATTCCCTACAACTCAACAACTTCAATTGCCTCCCCTTAAACTATAGATGTTTTTGTTTTCTTATAATTGAGTGCACCTTTGATTAGCTCCCCCGTATGCAATATATGCAGACAATCTACTTCAATTTGGTACCAGACCTTAAGGCTTTTTATCATCAAGAACTTTAGGTGTTAAATGTTGGTTCTTTTGTGCATAAAGTACTCTATCGAAGAAGTAACCAACCATGTCTAATTGTTTAACCAATTTCTGTGTTGTGCCGGCTAGCTTATATCTGACAGCGGAGGTTTGGAGTTGTGCATTATTGTTCTTGTGTAAAAGTTAACACGTATATCAAATTTCGGCGTACATTGTTTTTTTTCCCCCTTTAATTCTATCCACATTCCATGTTTTTTTACTTCTTGCACGGATGATTTTATAACACACTTGCTTCTTTTAGGGTTTTGAATAAGTTTTTTTTTTCTTTTTGTAGGTGAATATGAGCCGGTTTGTGCTGCCAGCAAAATATAACATGCAATAGCGAGCAGTTGAAACGACTTTGTAATGTTTTGAATGTTTTCTATATTTCATTGTAGTTGAATGGATGGGGATTCCTTGGAACTTTTGGTACCTGTTCAGTTTGAGAAATGGTGGTCGCTGTTGGCTTTACTCTGTGTAATTAAATGTATGCATGTGTACTCGTATGTATACAAGAAATATGAGTAGGTGTTTTGCTTTAGGAAAAATCACTATATATGGCATGTTTGACAGGAATTTTTTTTTTTTTAAAAGCTTTTAGGAGTTAGTTTTTTTTTTAAAAGCTTTTTTTTATTTATTATATTTTAAAGGAAAAAGCTTTGTTTGGATGTTGAAACTTAAAAGCTTTTCGTTTGATTAAAAAGCTCCAGAACAAAAGGGTAATAAAAATAGAGTTCAAAAACTAGTTGGAGCTATTTATGAACAAAAGGGAAAAGTGAGTGTGGTGTTATTCACGCCCAACTTAAGTGAAAAATCCCTTACATTTTAATTTTTTAATATTTTTGTAATCTCACTTAATTTTTTGGGTGTTGCTATTTTCACCTCACCGTACAAGTGTTTAATGCACAGAAAGAGATACTGTATAATTGTTTAATGCACAAAAGAGGGTGAAAATAGATGGGTATGTTTTTTGTGCAAAATGTATTATAAAATTAAACGTAATGTGAGTGATTTTTTCAATCAAGTTGGATGTGAGACAATATCATATTCACTTTCCCCTAAACAAAATTACTCTATACCCCAAAATTTCTTATGCAAATAACCTTAAAAAATTAGTTTTGGGCAAATGATCTGTACAGTTGTTGCACCGGGCGGCAGCACAGATGATCCGTGATGTTGCAGCACCAATGTCCATGGGATTTATTTTTTGGCAAATGTCTATAGACCCGGGCACAATGCCTCGGATCGCCTTTCCCTTGCATGAGATTTATTTTGATGTAATCTATTAAATTGTACAAATTGTGTTCATAAGTGGAAATCATATAGTTTCTCTGTGTAAAATCCATGTGCAATGTCCCCTGAGTTGTATCTTACGTTTTCGCCACCCTTGAGTTGCATCTCACGTTTCCGTCACTAGTTGGGTGTTACATAACCAAACCATTTAGATAACCAATGATCCGGTTTTAGATTTTAGATTAACCAAAAATCACGATTGGTCATGGGTATCATAATAAATCGAGTCGATTTAACCGAAGAACAACATTATATGAGAACTATTCATGTTATAAGATTTTTTAAGTAGTTAAAAAATCTTTATCTATACTACTATATAAAAATTGTAGAATCATGTTGAAAAGTTACATTTTTTGGATATGTGAAATAATCAATATACCCCTTTTACTTATTTACATCATTTATCCATTAACTTTTAAAATATATACACTACCCCCTTTACCACCAGCAAGGGCGGTATTAAAGGGTGAGCAAGGGGAGCAAATGCCCACCCTGAAATTTAAAAATTGCCATGTATTTTTAATTTTTTCATGGATTTTTTAAATTTTCCTATGGGTTTTTAAAATTTTGCCCACCCTTGGATTTTTTTTCCATGAATTTTAAAATTTTGCCCACCCTTGGATTTTTTTCTGGTACCGCCCCTGACCACCAGACCGCTGTCTGCCGTCGCATTGCGCGGATACCATGCTATTAATGTTAATGCTTAAAGCAGGGGATATTTGTATAATAATATATTTATAATAAATAAAGAAGACTTGTCTTCAACAAGTATTTTTGGAATAAATCTAATGTGGGAAGTCCATATTTTTCTTAGAAAAGTTTTTTTTCTAATTATGATGTCATATAACTTTATAATATTTTCAAAGAAAAATAGCTCCTTATATATTTAATAAAAATCATAATCTCTTATTTATTTTTTTATATAATATTATGAAATGCCTCTTTATTTTGGGCAAATATCATATATCCCCTTCTTAAACCCCCTAAATATCATATATCCCATTCTTACAAGTTTTTAATGCATGATATACAATGGTCTTAAAGCAAGATTTGGGGAAATATGATATTGCATGCTTTAAGAGGGGTATATATGAAATTCACTCTTTTATTTTTAAGTGAAATAATTACTTTAGTTTTATAAATTATTGTGTTAATTGATTTATTATTTCCATATCAAGTTATAATGTGTCAATAGCAAATATTACATACACTTTTTTGTATATTTTTTTATTTTAAAATTTTAATTAAAATGTCCGGGTTGAACCCGGGTTGATTAACTAGTAAGTTAAAATATCATAGTCATTTATGTCGATAGAGTCATTTATGTCGACAATCATAAACTTTTGTCTTTGTACCTGCCGGGATCATACATAACAGATCTTTTCTTTAAAAAACTTTTAATCACTTATTTTAACCTGTAATTTTCCGGTGACCAAAACCAAACAACCACGGCGGCCGGCGGTTGTGAAAACAGTTACAATGAAACCATCATCAGAAACCAAACTAGAATCAATGACAAAAACATGTAACGATACAAAAATGAGTAAAAATGATAAAAAACAAACAGGAAAACAAAGAAAGATCTTGTTAGGATTAGGGTTTTGGATACAAGGATTTAGATGTTTTCCATGGACGGCTGTGATCTTCTTTTTAAAAGACGGTTTACGTGTCGATCCATCCACAATGCAAATTCTGCAGAATTCTGCAAATCTGCCCATGGTTGCCAAACCGTTTTACGGGCTTATGTCTGATAGTTTTTATTTCTTTGGACAGCATCGGATTCCGTATATCGCGTTTGGAGGTATGTTTTGTATACATGTTTTGATTTGATTGTGTATATATGTAATGTTTGTGTGTATATATTGATTATGCATACTTTAACATGTTTATGTATATGGATGTATTAATATGTATATATGTATGATTTATTTTCGTAATGTTTATATATAATTCAACAAATGGTTACGTTTTCAAGTCGTCGTAGAAACAAAAATCACATGTGAATTGCTGAACACGGAATATATTCCGTGGGGTGTGGGGAGGTGTGATATAGACAGTAATTATATTTGAAATTTTGAAATTTGTTGTATTAAGTTTGGTGTTAATTAATAGTGTAGTAGGAATTGTGCATGATATTCATAGTAATGCCTCTTGTGTAATACTCTGTATGTGTTTTATAATATCATAAGAATAAGAATCAGGGTGACCTATATAAAATATTCCTTTTGACAATGTATAAAATATTCAATATCTTGATTATCTTGGATATGTGAATTTCCTTCCAACTTGTGAGAAATCTCATTTAGCAATTACGAATTACATTATATGATAAATGGATCGACATGGGCTGTGTTTTATCTCAAACGGGTCAAACAAGTTAATTATCGTCCAAAGTCTGTTTTCAGTGTTTATTGCATACTGCGGAGTACGTTTTAAATTGTATCCAGTGATAGCTATATATATATTTTTATTTTTGTAACTAGCATTCATTATATGTGATTTTTTTACAAAATGGACAAGAAGTGTGTATGGGTTGACCCAACTGGTCTTGGCCTTTTTGTCAGACTCATACTGAAAAATGACCCGTGTTTGACCTATATATCTTGTCACCCCTACTCATATGGTTTAGAGACTGGAACGACTTTATGTTTGCCTATTTGATCAGACATTGATGCATGCTATTGTGATTGTTTCTTGCAGCTATGTTACAAGCTATATCATGGTTTGCGATTGCATCTTTACCCTCTTCGACCATTTCATTCTTCACAATAACCATTTATCTCCTCCTTGGAAACCTTGGAGCTTCAATAGTTGAGGTTGCGAATGATGCTCTAATTGCAGAATGTGGAAAACAGCCCAATAACAGTTCAGATCTCGCATCATTTACATGGGTGGCTGCATCTATTGGCGGAGTTCTGGGAAACCTGCTAGGTGGTGTTTCTATTGATCGGTTTTCTCCAAGAGTAATGTTTTTGTTCTTTGGAATGCTGTTGATTGTTCAGTTCTTTATCACCATTTCTGTAAGTGAGAAATCCCTTGACTTACCAAAGAACACCTCTACACATGGAATCAGAAGCCAGCTTTCAGACCTCTTGACAGTGCTAAGAAAACCTAAGATTTATCAGCCAATTTTATGGTTTGCAGTTTCGTTTGCCATAATTCCAGCCTTGACCGGCACCATGTTCTACTATCAAACGCAACATCTAAAGATTGAATCATCAGTTCTAGGGATTTCAAAGGTGTTTGGTCAGGTAGCTATGTTGTTATGGGGTGTTGTATATAATCAACACCTGAAGTCTATCCCTCCACGAAAACTCATTTCATCTATTCAAGGGACAATGGCTGTTCTAATGGTATCAGATGCGTTATTTGTGAATGGGTTTTATCGAACAATGGGTATACCAGACTCAATGTATGTTGTGGTTATTTCTGGATTTCTTGAAGTCCTATATTTCTTCAAGATTCTACCTTTTAGTATTCTAATGGCAAAGTTATGCCCACCGGGTTGTGAAGGATCTTTAATGGCATTTGTCATGTCTTCTATTGCATTAGCGTTTATTGTAAGTGGATACCTTGGGGTTGCACTTGCCTCATATGTTGAGGTCACAGATAACAATTTCTCTGGTTTTCAGAAAGGGCTTCTAATACAGGCGGTATGCACTGCTCTGCCTCTTTTTTGGTCTTCATATATCCCAGAGACCCCAAAACTTGAAACAGAAAAGAAAAATGAGTAGCGAGGGAGACTTGGTGCTCAAATGATGGGAATGGAAGATTATCAATGTTCATTGATCATAGCCCATTTGTTTCTTATATCCAGAGATGGCGTACTTATGTGTATCACATGGATTTCAGCCTTTCAGGAGGTATAGTTTGAGGGTCCTATTGTTCTCTATTTATAGAGACATCTTGTTTATGTGTACATATAAAACACAAGATGCACAAGCAGCCCGAGGCCTGATATTCTGGCTGGGAACAGGCCGGTCTTACTACGGGTGAGTTGTAGACGACCTAGCCTAAGGATTAGTTTCTAGAGCGCAGTCCTGTTATACATATGTATTTTCGTCTACACATCATTATTTCTCTGTTTTCACTCATTATTTTGTCTTTAATTTTATTTATATCATTGTTTGACGATATCTTATTATGCTATGGTTTTTAGGTATTTTGTTTTTAATCATTTGATAGTTCCTGTAATTTACTTATTTGAATACAACATGTGATTTAGCGAATATATGCTTGGAACTTGGTTAAAAGATACACCAGTGCACGCCGTTTCCTCAAACCATACTCGATTCCAGGAAACGGATTCCATTAAATCAAAGCTAAACTGACAACAGAATAATCAGAAGTACTAAGAAGTGTTCAATAAAGTGTGCTAGTCGATATGCAAGTAAATATAACTAGCATCACGGTTATCCATTGTTGCGACGATTCCTTTGACCTCATGGCGTAACTCGGGTGAAACCCCAGTCCCATGAACCCGGATTTTGGAGTGACTGGCGCCATAGGGGAAGCTGCCACAAAAACGACATAGCATCAGGCTAACATTGTCAGATCTTTGCAGTCATCAAGTTATGAATGAAAGTCTCTTTACAAACATATATGTATGAGATTGTTAACAATTACTTACAAGCCACGGTAGTATTGGTAGTCGACCCTAGAGAAACTTGTGGTGTTGGCGACATCGACGGCAAGGGTGCACCTTCATAAAAGCAAAAACGATAGTGAGTGGGAAATTATAATCAACAGAAAGAGGTATGAACAAACAAAAGTGAAGAATGAAGTTCCATGATCTTATAAAAGAGACCATTTTTTTTTAATTCTATAACGTGTTCAAGATGTTTATAGAACAAGTTCTTTGTTTGATTTGGTTTAGAATGACACAAAAACCATACTAATCTTTAAAAAATAAAATAAAATTGGAACGAGTTCTTTTTATGTCATGGTTCAGATTAATATGACTCCCGAGTTTTTATTATGTTCAGTCTATTTTCAAGCCAAACCGGTTTAGATCAGTCCAGTTATGTTATTTTGAACGTTTCAGTTCGAGGTTGATTAGGTATTGACAGGATGAATACCCACATGACACCAATGTTGCGATGAGAATAAAACCCAACCTGTGCAAGAAACAATATCAAAATCAACACTACATATATGCGGAAGTTGCATAGCAAGGGTTGTGTTAACAGGAAAAGTAGAGCTCAAAGCCGAGTTATTGAGCAAGATGCACAAACACCGCGGCTGCTGCTGATTGACATGCCCCAGGCTATCACAACAGGATTGTGTTGGCGTTGTGGATATACCTTGAACGAATGGTGCACACATGGCTAGTGGAAGGATACGTGGGCCACATTCCGCAATGGTGGGGGTTATTGGCAAGTTGGGTTGGGTAATGGCAGGAGATGGAAGGTATGTGATCATCAACATAAGAAGCAGGGGAGCCATGTGGGCGGTGGCGGTCGAAATATGGGAAGAAGACATGGTGCAGTGGGTCTATTGTGCCATTGAGAGGTTTGGATTGATTATATAAATGCAAAAGTCACTGGTTCAGTGTGATATACAACATGAGTTATGTGTGAGTCAACATGAGGAACCACCACCAGCCCCAAGGTGCATTTGACCACAAAAATGCATAATACATGTATGGGTGTAGTTGGATTTCAAGTACTCTCAAGCAATTAAAGGCCAATTGATCCTTAACTTCAGATAAGAGGACAATAAATAAAAGTTACTTTAAAGTTCAGACTACATATAAAAAAAATAAGTTTAACTATGTTGAAACTTGCAAGAATTTGTCGCGTCTTCTCGTGCGTATTTATCAACCAAGAGGTTGTGAATTCAAGTCCAAAAACAACAGTGTGTTATGATAATATGATCTCACATCGGCCAAACTGATTCCATTAAAACAAAGTTAAACAGACAACAGAGTAATCAGAAGTACTAATACAGTGATACTAGGCCTAAAAGCAAAAAAATAGATCAGATCAAAGAGAACATAACAAGAACAAAGCCCGGGTCAGCTAGACACTGTACAGGGCAACAAACACAACAACGCCTACATAAACACACTGATTGTTGTTCTGGACTTCAAACACGACCATCCCACAAGGAATCAGCACAAACTGCAGAGCCACCAGATGTCAAGAGACGATGAATGTCTTCAGGAGGGCTCAATCCCAAAGTAGCAGCCCTCTGCCAACGATCCAATCTCTTCATCCCAGCACATGGCCCATACGCCATATTCAGGTCAAATTTCCTCAACAACTCTTCATTTGCATCACGACTTTCTGTAAATACAATAATGCTCCAAATCAATTAACCGACAAGTTTAAAATCCGCAAAAATAAAACAAACTTATTTTCAACTTTACGGTTTTATTTCTAGATCTTTATAAACAACGCTGATAACTGCAATAATCTATAATATTACTGTAAATAACCAGCTCCTTTAGAAGGACTGGCCACCACCCGCCACTTTCTGGGTTAGGTCCCGGGTTCGATCCCTGCCAAAGGCAGGATTGGATTTAAGTGGTTGACTTACCTTGGATGCAAATACGGCTCCGGTGGGGGTCGTTGCAGGTACCTACGGGTACATGGGTCCAGAGGGTGCCTATCCAACTACCCTTTTTTTATAATATTACTGTAAATCAAAGTGGTAGTTTTTCAATTTTAGACTTGGTGCAAGTAGGCAAATGTCACGACGAGACCATGATACCAGCAAGAAATGTAACAGAACTGTAAAAACCAGTTTTCGGTTTAGAACATATTTTCAGTACGGTCTGAATTAGAGGGTGTTTAAGAGTGCACATTTATAAGTGCTTTATGTCTTGAGAGCTGGTTTCAAAATAAACACACTCATCTAGCTTAAAAATACTACAGCTTTCCCTTACAATAAGCTACAATGCAGAGAATAGCCAAACACACTGTGTTTTGACTTTCAACTAACGCAATAAGCTACACACTTCCAAGCACCCTATTAACCCTTTTTTTTATCACTTTTACTAGACGACACCGTTTTGATGGAAAACCACCAGTCCAAAATTTGAATCCAGTCTGGAACTCACTCTACAGTCCAATATTCAACACTCATATTCTTGAATAAATATAATGAGAAAAAAAATAAAAATAATATATACAAATACATTATACATTATTATCATCATCATTGTTATTATTAATAAAACTATAGAGTTCATCCCGGAAACAGTCTCTCTACACTCGGGTACACTCGGGTAAAGGTATGACTGTCTACATTTCACCTCGTACCCCGCCTTTGACGGGATTGGGTATTGTTGTTTGTTGAAGTTCATCTTCATAATATAAATGCCCAATAGACACAGAATTTAATATCTATTTAATTATACCTTGAAGATCAAGAGAAGCATGGGCGATCAAAGCAGGAGGTTGGGCAAGATTCGATCCGAAACTCGCAGTGTGTTTGGATTTAGGGTTGGAGGGTTTGGGTTTAGTTGTTGAAGGTTTACTGATTCCTGCGTTTTTCTTCTTTTGTACTTTGAAGTATCCTTTCATTTCTGATGATGCCATTGATATGATTTTGATAATTTGAAACCCTAATTTTGTGAATTTGAATTCTGAATAATGAAAAGGTGGGGGGTTTTGTGTTGTTTATATATATAACATGAATGGATTTTGAAAATTACACTAATTAACCTTTGATTTTGGAAACAGTTTAGTATTTGACCGTAAACAAGTTTAATTGAAAGAAATTTTTATTTTATTTTTTACAGTAAAATGAAGAGATAAATATGTTAAGACAAAATGTAATATATAAATACTAGAAATTGTAGCGGCGGTAGATAGCTTCTTAAATTTGAATATATTTGTAAATTTAAGTTAGCACATCCCACAAGAGGTGACAACAGACGGCTTTTTCGACAGCAGACTCCAATTTTGAATTGTCTAAAACACACGTATATATATTGCGTTATTTATTTATTGGTAAAATATTTAAATATATAAATGATTGTGTAGATTAAATATAAAAGTGTTGAAAATTTTGAATTTTAAGATGATGGTCATTTCAATAATAATGTAGTTTATATATATATATATATATATATATATATATATAGGGAAAGGTTATATTAGGAACCCCTAAAAGGTTAGGAACCT
>JAOEHQ010020950.1:0-14545 GCA_025447715.1 Asclepias incarnata
TTAAACGTGTCACCTACAAAATCTCAGTTATTGTATGTAATGATGGAAAAGCTAGAAAAATTACCAATCGGTAGTAAGTAACAACCCAAATATATGAACAGGAAACAAAAGACAAAACACAAGGGTTTATATTGGTTCTGTCCGATCGATACATTTTGTTAGAAATAAAATTTATGGTGTTAAATTGTATTTTTTTAAGTACAAGGGGTAAAATGAAACTTGATGTAATTAATATAAATATCCCTTGTCTATCCATTTGTAAAGAGCCTTTTCCATTTAATCATGTGACATATCTATCTCTTCCAACTGCCATTTCACACACACGCACACCAAAACACACAATCAACTCTAAATCACCATTCACGATCATTCAAGCTCAAATCTATCTTTAACAATTGGTATCAGAGCAAAACAACAACTGTTGATCGATCCCACACGACAATTTCGTATAATTGATTATTTTTTGAGCTTAATTTGAAGAAATTTAACTCGATATTGAGATTTGATGTTTCTGAGATCAATTTCTGGTTGAATCTGTTGTTATTCGTCAATTTTTGTGGTAGATTATTAGGGTACACGGAGTGCACTGGGGAAAAAAATGGTCACCGGGTTTTGCCTAATTTCACACCACCCCGCCCTATAGACGCCTGATAGGCTGGGAGCAAAGTGGGCACAACTATAACCGCTTTCATCTCTACCTTTTCTTTTATTACTTTTTGTCTTTTCTTGCTTTCTTTGTCTTTTTCTAAGAGGGGAGAGATGCAGAGAGGTAATGAGACATTCCTTATAAGTGGTAAAAAGGTGGGGATTAGTAGAAATGGTGGGGAAAAGTGGGGAGGAGTGGTAAGACACTCCTTCCACCCTTACAGATTAAAGGTTTTATGCGATCAATTTCAAGATTCACTTTTGATTCGATCAGAATTTTAATGTATTTACCGAACTCGTGAAAAAGTCCACTCTTACAAAAGCAAAATGCACATATCTCCAAGAACAGTAGTATTCACGTGACTTTTGGTCACTTTTTACAGTTGTACACATTTTTTTTTATTAAAAAAAAAGAAAAGAAAAAAAAGAAGGCACGTTTCTTTCTTTTTCAGTGTTTAACCACCGGAAACATTTTTAAACCTTCTCTCTTCGATTTCTTCTTTGTTTTTCATCGATTCGATCTCTAAGATAGCAGGTTTTGTTCGCGGATTGATTCTGATCATGATCATGGTTTCCATTTTCTAATTACTTGATTTTTGGTGACGGTTATTTTTCCGGCGAACTTTCCGGTGAAGTTTTTGGACTGTTAAATTGGCCAGGGTTTGTGCGGAATTGAATTCTGAGTATTTTGATACCAATTTCGAGTTTTAACTCCAAAAAACGAGGGAGAAATCACGATTTTAAGTTTTCCGGCGAGTTGTTAAATTTTCCGGCCACCGTGTTTTCTGTAAATACATCCATTCCAAGACTAGTCGAAATTTGTGTTAAAAACACCATTTACCGGGGTATTAGCTCGGTAAATCACCAAAACTTCAATACAACAATTTCAAGAACCAAAAACAATTTCAAAAACCCCCATTTACCGAGGTATTAGCTCGGTAAATCACCAAAACTTCAAAAAACGACTTTCAAACTTTACCCACTTCTTTTTAACCACTTAACCATCATTTGTGCAAAATTTCAAAATTTTCATCATTTACCGAGGTATTAGCTCGGTAAATTCACTTACCTTCATCAAAGACTTGAACCGTGTATCTTGCTCCACCTTCTTCAACTTGTCCATTTTGAAAGACTTTCTATTTGTTGCACCACCTTAAACCCACTGTTGTGTGATTTGCGGTCTTGTATATATACATATATGGAAAAGTGAATGTGTGGTTGTCATGTACCTAAGCTAGGTATAGAACCTATCACATACCAATTTTTTAATATTTGTTGTATAATAAATAAATGACTTGGGCCCCATGAATTTTATGGATTAAAAAACTAAAATGTGAGGGGATTCTATACCTAAGCTAGGTACATGACAACCTCAAACTCTCCATCCTCATAGAAAATTCACATGTGAAAGCTTACAATAATGAAAAATAACCATTAGGAATCGAAGGGCTTCAAAAGCAAAAGCAAGAAATTGCAGGTCATTACTCCTAAGGCAGAGGAAAGCTAATGAATGGATTAGGGGAATTGGGTGAATCATCGATTTGATTTAAGAGAGGGATGAAAGCCCGATAATATCAGGGGGAGAATGTGATCGGGTATAGGATCCGGTTTTAGGGTCCGCGTGTTTTAACTTCGGTTTTTATTTAATAATAACTATACGAATATTCGCGCGACGCAGCGGCGATGATGGTAGCAACGTTGTGATCGTGGTGGTGACGGTTAGTGGTGGCGGCGGCGGCGAGTAGTATAGGTTATTGATATAAAAAGGGTAGTGTATTTATTTTGGAAATTAAAGGGTAGATGTTGTAAATTAATTTCATTAAGGATATATTGGGTATTCAATAGGATTATGGATAGTGTTTGTTATATTAGTAAGGACATTTTAGATATTTCAAAGGTAGAAAGTTGAAAAAAGAGGAAGTAGTTTGCTTTATAAGGGAGTAAAGATAATAATAATTAATATTACTTTACTTATTTATAGTTAACGAGTGAACAGTAACTCCGTCAACTATGCTTATATATAACGAATAGTAAATTTAAACAAACTTAGCCATGGTTGGGTTGGTAATTGCAGGCGCTTTTCCCCTGTCAAGCCTTTTTTTTTTTTCTTTTTTTGTGTGAACCTAATGCATAGCCTTAAAATATATATAACATTTAGCAATATTTAATAAAGTGATCTATGGTTGGGCTGGTAAATGAAGGTGCTCCACTTTTAGAATAAATTACGGGACCTGGGTTCAAATCCCACACTAGGCCCACTTTTTGTATAAAACACATAAAGATTTTGGGGTTTTTTTTTTATAATTACAGATTTGGTTTATTTTTCATTTTTTGTGATATGGTTGGGTTTTTTTTTTATATATATAATTACATATAAAGGATGTTGTGTTTGTGATATGGTTTTCGTTTTCGTATTGCTTTTAAATACAACTAAATTTATATAGCAAACTTTTTAGTAAACAAATCTATGATAGAGTGCTTTCGGTGTTGCATTTTGACTTCTTTTTTCTTTGTGATTATTGGTTTTTTTTTATAGCTTTTTTCCTGTATGTAAAACCGCATAAAAAACAAATGCAACGACGCTAATTGAAGCCCCGCATGCGGGGCTGTAAATATTACTAGTTAATATTAATATTAATATTAATATTTAATAATAAACCAAATTAATAAGGCTGGTTCGGGAGCAAATGGAGTTTGGAGATATTCGGGAATCGGCTTGTGATAGTCTTAGAGAGCCAGAGAGGTTGGTAACTATTGTTTTAGTTAATATATAGATACATGAAAAAAAAACATAAAAACAAAAATAGATGTTTTTGGCTTACCTGGATCATAAAACCACTCCAAAGTCTATAGGTGTAAAGCAGTTGAGGTGAGTAGCATGAATTTTGTGCTTGGATCATTTAATAATTACTTGATTCGGTTTTGGTTTGAATAATTTTTTAATATCGTGTTCGAGCTTGAATTTGAATAGCGTTTAATTCTTCAGATTTTTAAAAATTTTTGTTCGAGTTCAATGTTTGTTTATGTTCTTTAAAATTTCTAGTTACCTAAATTTCAAGCTCGGGATACTTATTTATGAGCTCGATAACCTTTTTAATAATTCAAACTTGAGCTTGAATATTTAAAATTATTGATTAATTTATACTAGAACTCAAATTTTCATAAATATCACTTTCAGAAACCTTGTTAAACATGTTTGACTCGTAAATTTAAATAGTCTTATTTTTCTTACTTGAATAGCTAATTAAGTTTTCAAACAAGACAAGCCGAATTTGAACCTTTTAAGCTCATATAGTTAAAGTAATAGAACGATAATGTTAAACTATTATATTCGAACTAACCCGAAACTAAGAGAGTACATGGATACAAACACAACGTCAAGTGTCACATCAACCCGAAACTAACCCACTCCGCTCTCATACCCCAAACTTTAAATTAAAATTTCAAAAATTTAATCATTACTTTTGCTTATCATCGATCGTGCCTAATGATACTTTTGTTGAAACAAAATGTACACCCTTTAATTGTTTCATTTCATTTCAAGTGGGTTTGGTAAAACTTCAAAGAAAAATAAAAACCCTCTACCAAAACACATACATCAAATCCATTATCCATACATATATATACACAGTGGCGAAGCTTCATCACAATCAGTGGGGGGTCGGGATCTAAATTTTTTTTTTCCTAACGCTATTTTTTTCCTAACACTATTAAAATGGGGAGTCAAAATTTTTCTACACGAAAACTATATACCCCTATATCGCAAAAAAAATTTCAGACGCCCTTGTATATACATACAAACATACATTATATTTTTTTATAAGCAATCATCATCATCATTAAATATACACTAAAAGCAAACACAGTTGGCTTGCTGTTCCTTAAAGCATCGTGCATGCAACTCTTTTTCTCTTTTTATCACCCTTTATTTCACATATAAATAAATAAATATAAATAGATACTAAAAAAAATACACATATATATAGGAGTACATACATACTTTCAAACATTCTTTTTTTTTTTCATAAATTAATTAATTAAGTTGAATTAAAAAAGAAAAAAAAAACATTCCAACCGCCGGCACCAACTTCCATTTCCGACCAACAAACCAACCAAACATCCTCAAAACTCTCAAAAACACACACAAGCACACACACACACACAAATTCAAACATTGTTGACTTCCCAAAGGTCAAAACGACACAAAAGTAAGTAAGTAAGTCCAACTTTCTATTATTATCAGCTCAAATTTACAGTCTTTTTTTTTTCTTCATAAAAAATAAAATCTTTTTTGTTAAAGATTGAATCTTTATTTGAATTGGGAATTAGGGTTTTGATGGGTTTTTGCTGATGGAGTGTAGATCATCATCAGTTTCAATATGTATGAATGAATTATGTGGAGCTCAATTAACAACAGCAGAACATAAAAAAGGTTGGATTTTGCGATCTGGTGATTTTGCTAAACTTTGTTTTAACTGCGGGTAATTTTATTCAATTTTATCCTTTCATCTATCTTTAATTTGGAAATGAAATTTTATTGTTTTACCCTAGTTTTATTGTCACACTGTTACATTAGTTTAGGGATTTTTTATATGTATGTATATGTGACTTTACTCGAAAATTTGTATGTATCGAACTTTCAATAATCGATATTGTATCCGAGATTTGGAATTCCTAAACTCGAAAACTTTGGGGCAGGTTTGGGGATAGCTTATCGGGTATGGGGCAGATTTTGGGGCGCCAAGCAGAGATTTTTATTGGGTACGGACCATGCCATCCTGACCCAACCTGACCTGAAATACACCTTATATTTGAATATTCTTGTATCTATTGGTATATATATTAACAATGTTTTTTATAATATGATACATTTATTTATGTTCCGATTTTGTATCATCTATTGCCAATTGTGAGCTATTAAGACCAATTTCTCGTGTTGTGTTGAATATTATGTGAGTTTATTTCAGGATTATGTCCATAGTTGAGACCTAAATGGGTTAACCCAATAAGATAATGGGGAACAAGTCGGGTTTGGAGGAAGATGTAGCCCCAATGTGGTGACCCAATAAGATATCCAACAGGAATGTGGGGTAGATTTGGAACATGTTTTAGTTTCTGGGTTTGGGTATGGGGATGGTAGTCCCCGCCCCGAACACACCCCATTGTCATTTCTACTATCTGGTATCTACTTATATGTTTTTGATGACGAGGCAAGCCAAGTCATGATAAGTCTTAAGAGATCAAATACATACAATAGCAATAATTGAAAGTTCGATACGTACAATAAGAAATTTCAAAGTAGGATACGTATAATAGATTTTCAAGTAAAGTTGTTGAATGTAGATAAGTTCACGCAAAACTCTTGTGTATGAATTCTTCTGAAAACTTGTTGTACATATCGAACTTTCAATTATTACTATTGTATGTATCTGGTGGTGTGACTTACTTGATCTTGTATTGTTGGTATAGCAACTAGTTGCCATGTCATAACATCCAATGTTATAAGAGGTCACATACATACAATAGCAATAATTGAAAGTCTAAAATGTAGGGGGTTTTCCTTGTTCGGTTTACCCATGGATGGCGAGCCATTTTTTGACTCAAATGTAGCGGCCTAACCCCCAAGATGAATGCCTAGCCTAGGGCAGGATTCGAACTTAATCCCTCTTGTGAGGAAATAGGGCTCCTTGCCACTAGACCACTTGGTGATGGTTCAATAATTGAAAGTCCAATATCCATAAAATCAAGTTTTAAAGTATGATTAATACAATGGATAGATTTTTTAGTAGAGTTCAGACAACGTTTGAAAGCACTAAACAGTTAGGAATATGTTATTGGAATATTAGGTGAGGTTTCATTTTTTCTAGAATAGTGGATAAACTTAGCTTCTAATCTTCTTGAAGAAATATGCTGTGATGTAACCTCCTTTTTTTGGGCTTACTATTTTGTCTTTCTTGATAAGAACTCAATCATTTAAAGTTGATGTGCAATTTATACTTGCCTTTGTTCTATTTTCAATTTGCAAAGATAAGCATATAGGTCTATTTTCAGATGCCAGATCTTTTAAAGAAAAATTCCCAATCGAGAGAAACTGCAAACTGCTCCTTTCCTTAAAAAGAAAATTTTGAAGAATTCAAGTTGACCTGCAACACATAACCGTCCTTTGTAACTAGTTTTGTTCCCAAACTTGAGTAAAACAACGATGCTACGGTATTGCTTATCATTTTATCATTATCCTGAAGGAAAAAACCAAAAGAGCTCATTAATCTCAATTGATAATCCAATATTATAATCTATATTAGCTTCTTCATATATATTATTGGGAGTTTTGAAAATCCTTTTTCTGAACAGTCGAATTTATGTATTGTTTCAGTACTGCGTATGAACGACTAGCATTCTGTGAATTGTTCCACCTAGAGGACACTGGTTGGAGGGAGTGCACTTTATGTAACAAGGTGTGTACATAAATATATACTAGATATATCCATGGATTTTGGTATGAAATGTGGAAAGTTATTTTCGGACTCTCTAATATGTCTTGTTAATGCAGCGACTTCATTGTGGATGTATTACTTCTAGTGCTTTCATTGAACTGTTAGAAAACGGCGGTATAAAGTGTGTCAGTTGCTCAAATAATTCGATACGTGATCCTGTAAGATTTAGTTACATCTACTCTTGTTTATATACGGAGTACTTGCTAATTTAAAGTATAATTATTTGATGTTTGTTGTATTATATCCAGAGCACTAGTGAGGATAAGCTTGCAGAATGTGGCGTTTCAGCTGAAAATAGTGTTGGAGAAGTACGATCCTCTTCTATAAAAATGTTGAAACAATCATGTGATAATGATGATGCATCTACAAGTCAAACGAAACATGAAGAAAGCTTACCTCGCCTAGGAGAAATTCAAACCAATTCAACAACAATTTCAACATTTAATGGAACTTCTGATTATAGAGAAAGTACAGGTGCTAAAGATTTATATGGATCAGCTGTCCAAACCGACTTAACTATCGGTTTGGCTTCTTCTTCACAAAAACCCGTTTTCATTCCCAATGCGGTTGGGCCTTGGTCTCGCCATATTTTGCCCAAAGTGCCCAAATCCAATCCTCCCCAAAGGTTTGACCCGAATGCTGGTGTGGGTTCACAGATACGGGTTGCTCGGCCACCTGTTGAGGGACGGATCAAAAATCAGCTACTTCCTCGGTATTGGCCCAGGATTACAGAACAAGAGTTACAGCAGATATCTGGAGAGTATCCATAATCAACAGATGTTTCCTTCTTTTCTTTTCTTTTTTGTCTTTCTCCAAATTTTTGGACAATTAGAAATCAATAGTGAGTCGCTTTGTTTTTTTTTCTCTATCTTCAATGAGTCAAACGTTATATGTAAAACTTAGCTATTATGGAAACGGGTTGATCAGGTCAAAAGTCACCCAAAGTGGTTTCAAGTGCTTACGACTCCTAAATCGCATTAAATTAAACTTAATAGACAATAGTTTTAACGATATAGGTCTTATAATCTTTCTAATTCATCCACAACCTGACCTGATTCGTTTGAACTGATATTAAAAATTCTGTTTTGATCATTTACCCAGCCTACTCTGTACTTAATAATGTGATCATTTCCTTAATTATGCTTCTCTAAGCTCAAATGCCACCATTATTCCACTTTTTGAGAAGATCCTGAGTGCTAGCGATGCGGGTCGAATAGGTCGTTTGGTTCTCCCAAAAGCATGTGCCGAAGTAAGTGTGCATCAGTAGCGTAATAAACTTTAATTTCTCATCTTTAAAAGTAAAGTAATGTTTAACTACTTTGCAGGCATATTTTCCACCTATATCTCAACCCGAGGGACTCCCACTGAGAATTCAAGATGTAAAAGGCAAAGAATGGCTGTTTCAGTTCAGGTTTTGGCCAAATAACAACAGCCGGATGTATGTTCTAGAAGGTGTCACACCATGCATACAATCTATGCAGTTAAAGGCCGGGGATACTGGTATTGTTTTTTTGGCTGAACGTATTTTTAATTACCATGATAACCTTGTTAGTTTTCATTTGATAATTTGGTTACTTTGTCAGTGACCTTCAGCCGTATGGAACCCGAAGGAAAGCTTCTTATGGGCTCCAGGAAAGCCACAGTTAGTACCTCTATTCAGGTAACTCACTTTACACTATATATATCATCGAATACCTCTTTATACACACGTACTCATAGTAATGTATTTATAAACAGGATCCTCGTATATCTGCAATGCATAATGGTGTTGCTACTATTGAGAATCTTTCAAATATGAGTGATTACTCCAACCTTCTCCAGTCACTAAAGAGAAACACAGATTCCCATCTAAATTCGTTATCAAGGAATATGAACTTGACCATTGGAGATGCCAACTGGCATGCAAATGAAATGCACGGAAATGGAAACAAGTCAAGGATTGATTCTTCATTTCAACCCGACAAAAAAAGAAGTCGGAACATCGGTTCAAAAAGTAAAAGATTGCATATTGAAAGTCAAGATGCATTGGACCTGAAATATACATGGGAAGAATTACAGGATATGTTGACCCCACCCGCTAATATGCAGCCAAGTACTGTCATCATTGAGGACAATGAATTTGAAGAATACGAAGTAAGTGATCTTTATTTTCCATATTATATGCACAAAGGTATTAAATGTCTTTCTTTTTGTAGGAACCTCCTATTTTCAGCAAGGGGAGTATATTCACTGTCCGGTTATCTGGGTAAGTATTTCTTACTTCATCGTACTGCATGTAATTCATTCCCTGCACTTAATTGGTTAAACGGGGATTATGCATGTTTTTAAGCATATTCATTAAGCGTTCTAGTTTTGATATATGAAATACGGCTCACATGAAATACAATCTAATTTTACCTTGTTAATCTGTTGTCAATAGATCTGGTCAACTAGGGTCAATTAAATTAATCAGTTACTAGAAATAAAGTCAATTAAATTAGTCAGTTACCAGAAAAAGAGGAGCTAATCATGGGATGGTTTTTACTTTTTATTTTATTTATGTAGTACCATAGAGATTATGGGGAGGTTGTGGATGTTTTGTTTATCAACTTAGGTTTCTTTACCTTTGTAATTGGAGATTACACTATCTCGAATCAGGCCAACTATCTTGCTTGTTCTTATTTCAATCTAATCAGATTCTCGGTTTCTATCAAATTATTTCCTTGTTTTATACGTAATTGTTATCAAGTCTTGAGTTAACGTGGGAAGATTCATATTACAGGGAGCTAGACCAGTGGGCGCAATGTGATAACTGTTCAAAATGGCGAAGGTTACCTGCTGATTTCTTTCTCCCTGCTAAATGGACATGCCAAGAAAATGTGTGGGATCAGAGCAGGTATAGAAATTGTTGTAATGATAAAACAAAAATTATGTATGGATTCTCACTGTATTGCAGAGAGTCGAACAATCATACGATGTTCGCATTAGGTAATAAAACATGATTATTTAGCCACTAATGAATTGGTACTCTTAGGGCCGCTTGTCTTGCACCAGATGAACTAAACCCTAGAGAACTCGAGCATCTTCTT
The DNA here is from genome assembly GCA_025447715.1 of Asclepias incarnata. NCBI lineage: Eukaryota > Viridiplantae > Streptophyta > Magnoliopsida > Gentianales > Apocynaceae > Asclepias > Asclepias incarnata. The sequence goes on from JAOEHQ010020950.1 coordinate 10,208, forward strand.
GGGATGGCTAAAGGTATGATGCTGTCATTGTTTGTTAATGCCTTTGCCTTATGAAAATTGCAAATTTTGTTTGGGTAAATAGCCTTAGGGAAATGTTGATAATTTGCAAATGTCTAATCTAATCATCAATAATGACAAAATGATAGAACCTTGTGACGAAAAGTAACATTATTTATTATTTGTAACGATGAAAAAATACAAATGGATAATTGTCCCTATAAAATTCAAAAAAATGGAAATGTTGCAAATATTAATTGGAAAACTGGGTATTTGAATATAAAGGTGGCAATTCCAGCCCATTTCCTTTTAAATGGGTTGATTCGGGTTATATTATACTTCTAACCCAGTAAATTTAAAAAAGTTTGTTTAAAAGGAACGGGTTAAATGGGGCAAAAGTTTCCTGGAGTTTATTATGGTCAACCAAAGTACCAAACCCGTTTTTGCCCTACCCGGCCATTCTGTCACCTCTACTGTGGTTTGCCCGTGATCTTTTATCTCTTAATCTAATGGACTTTTTTTTGTTACCCCTGGTTAGAATTTCACAAGTGGAGGAATTCTTTGAGCCATGGAATAGACCAAGAGCAGGGAACAAGTGGTGCCAATCAGACAGAGCCATCCATTGCAGCCACCACCAAACACCCAAGGCACCGCCCTGGCTGCTCCTGTATAGTCTGCAGTCAACCACCTAGTGGCAAAGGTAAACACAAGCCTAACTGCAGTTGCAATGTCTGCATGACAGTCAAACGCCGATTCAAAACCCTGATGTTGCGTAAACAACAACGCCAATCAGAGCGTGAAGCAGAAATTGCAGAAAAAAATCTGCTTAAATTGGGTCCCAATAACGAGATGGAAGTCGGAGAATCTAGATCATCAGGCAAGGGACACTTAGACTTGAACATTCATCCTATTCGTGTACAAGACAATCTTGCAGCAGGTACAGCCCCTGTAAGCATGATGAGTCTTCTCCAAGCAGCAAATCAACCACTGGAGACATATATGAAACAAAATGGTCTAACAAGCTTAGTCTCTGAGCAACAAGCTAGCTCGGGTTCACAAGCATTGCCACAAGCTAGCTCAGGTTGTACACCCATGGTTCAGGAGGAAGATCCCCAAGAACCTGACCTTAACGATAACAGTTCGTAAATTACTTTACACTTCCATTTGAGTGACACCTACAATAGTTTTCATAGTTTTGGCATGAGAAATATTACCCCTTTTTTTTTTTTTTTTTTTGTGAAGTTTGTGTTTCATTGTGTAGTACAATTTGGGGAGTTATATGATCTTTAGACACGGGATTCTATTTGAATACATTAAATGTATGTCATATATGTTGTATAACACATGGGACTGACTCTTTGCATTACCTGAATATTATAGGTGTTTGCAGTTTCCTTCATTTTAAAAACTTTTTATAGAAACTTATGTTCAAGCTTAACCTTAAATATGGTTTGATCTTCATTTACATGGTGCCTCTTTTCAATCTAATTATAGCCAACAAATCCTATTTTCCTAGAATAAAAATAAATACGTAAAATAATAATACGCGTTCATCCTTATCGATAGTCTTGAGCAACTTTGTTCGAGGTCACTTCCGCATCATGAACGTATCCAACAAAGCTTGGGCACTTGATGATACAAGAAAACTGATTCTATATAAATAAACTTTTTGCATCATATGTCCAAAACCAACCAAAACACTTGTATCTACAAAAAAAAAACAGCTAACCAAAAATAGAATTCAACTTCTCTAGGTTGAACATAACATCAACATCACATCTTCCACCTATATCTAGTAAGATTCACTCCAAAGGATAGAGGAAGCAAACAAAAACAAAATAATCGTAATCAAAAAATAATCTTTATATATACATTCAAAAACCTTCTACACTAGACCGTCGAGCTGATGATGACGACCTTCTGCTTTCTTCACGGTCCACGATTCTGTCCATTGTGAGGGTTGAAGCACAGCTTCGTGGCGGTAGTGAAGGTGGCAACATGGGAAGCCGTGGTGGTGGAGGTGAGTAACTTAATCTTGGGGCAGGGTAAATAATCCCATTCAAGCTTAACGATTTTGCCATGTGTTTCCTGTTGATTGTGTTGATTGTGCCAGGTTCTTGTAGTGGGAACCGAGACGAGAATTTCATTTCTTGTATGATTTTGAGGTGTTCAACAATGGTTCTCATTGTCGGTCTTTCTGATGGATCTTTTTGAAGACATCTTTGAGCTATGTCTGCTATTGTCCTGGCAGCCTTTGCTGGAAACCGCCCTTTTAGCTGTGGATCCATAATTAACGACAACCTACTATCATCGGCCAAAAATGGTCGACTCCATTTAATTAGGTTTCTCTCTTCCTTCGGATGGCGGCTGTCAAAATTCTTTCTACCGGTAAGCAACTCAAGAAGCACAATCCCGAAACTCCATACATTGCTCTTTGGGGTCAAAAGTCCTCTCTCAAGTGTCTCTACTGAAAGATTTGCCATTGCCTGAACGAAAATTTAATTAGACGTGAGCATATAATAAAAAGGGTAAAAGAGTATTTGCAAAATGATCAAACTCGTGAGTCGTGAGCCTAATCATTGGGATAGAAAGTCCTCTTTTGACCAATTTGCTGTTTAATCAGTTGTTTCAGCATAACAAGTCGAAAAAGTGAAAAAGCCAAATTTGTAATCATATTCACACTAGTTATTAACTTTAACAATATTGACTGTTAAAAAAACTTAAAAACCTCCCAGGTAGACAAAAATAACTTTTGCAATCATATTGACACTAGTTAATGATATTGAATTTAAAAATATCGGACGATGTGTTTTGGGTCAACCCAACCAGTTTCGGCCGGCATAAAAACTTGAGTATTTTGTGTCAAACGCATCTTGACCCATTACCAAACACATCATACCCACCTATTTTGCCATGTCTAATCTGATTGTCTTAAGACAATTATGAACGGTCATACAAGACCTCAAGCCACCTAGTAAAGTATATTTTCTTAACCATGAATACAATAAAGAGGATACATATAATTGAAAGAAAGAACTCACCGGTGAGCTATTGGGGATGTCGGTTTCAGGAATGTGACTAATGCAACCATATCCAGAAAGCTTTGCACTAAAATCTTTGTCGATCTGTATATTTGAAGTTGAAAACTCATGGAACATTGCCTGTAATTATAAAAAAGACAGCATTGAGCAGCCAATACTTGACATCATTTCAAATTTGAAACTTACGAAAAAAAGTCAAATCATTGACCACCTGAAACGGGCCTTCCTCATGCAAAAATGTAAGCCCTTGAGCAGCACAAAGTGCAACTTTCATTCTAGCATTCCAATCGATAGGTGGGCCATCGGTTCTTCCATACAAAAGCCGGTCTAAACTTCCATGAAAAAGCCTCTCGTAAACCAGCATTCTCTTATCAGATCCATCACGAGCATGGAACCCGATCAACTTACAAAGGTAGGGATGCTGGAGCGATGCTAGTGTGTTCACTTCACTAATAAATTCCTTCAAACCCTAAACATGTAAAAACAGTTGAGATTCTGCATAGGAAGCATTTGTGAAATGAGGACAAAAGATTCTCAACTTAAATTTCTGAGGCTTACCTGAGATGAAGGACGAAGACTAGTAACAGTGGCTTGAAGATTCTTCATATTGGAAGTATCTTCTCCAAAAGAAGCTCTATACATAACAGATGAAAGACCTTCGGAAACACACGTTTCAGATGAAAAGTTAAGGCAGGCAGCTGCAATTTCTTCAAATGGGAAGTTTTTCAGAGTTCCCGACGTGTATAGAGAGGAGGGAACCGTTGCTGGCAAATGGGCTCCTACCGGCGGCAATGGCAGAGGGCCAGAACTGTTGAGTGGCAGCAGTGGCCCACTGCCACTGCCAACTTTAAAGCTTCCCATGGTTTTCAAGTTTGCTGTATGTGGTGCAGGAAGTGGCAGTGGATGCGGGACAGGTGGTAAACCTCCACCACCACCACGGATTTTGGATTCTTCATGTTCTTCATGTTCAGCTGATGAGAGTGCATCTTGCTCGGCTGCATCCAATGTTGAAGGGGCGGACAATGCCCGCATACGACTGGTAATTGCTGGATGACTTGGTTGAACCGATTTGACCCCGGTTCGAAAGCTTGGTGGTGCTGACTGCAGAGCTCGTGTTTGGGTTAATGGCTCGGGTAATGTGGTTGGTGTTGGGTCCTGCGGATTGACTCGCTTTACATGAATGCTCGGGTTTGACTTTTTCTTCTTGCCTTTTAGTACTGTTAAACACCCCATCGTCTTTGTATGAATGTAATCTGAAGAATTTCAACTTATATCCCTGCAAACTGAAAAACAGAAACAA
>JAOEHQ010020961.1:0-14543 GCA_025447715.1 Asclepias incarnata
TCCTAAAGGTTCCTGACCTTTTAGGGGTTCCTAAAATAACTTTTCAATATATATATATATATATATATATATATATATATATGCATGTACAAACATTTTGGAATAAAGCTAGATATTTATCTTGACTTAAAACATAACCCATGAATTGGATGAGAATATGCCTCAAGACTTTATCTTTGGACAAAGGTATATGTCAAATTACTTAAAAGATTGTGAGGATATTCTACCAAAAAGTGGAATACTTGATAACAACCACTTTAGTGGTTCAACCTTTTTGCTCCCAACCTTCTTTTACCTTACCACACAAACTCCCCATATTCTTTGGTTTTCAAAGTCAACACAAATACAAATACAAAAACAAAAGAAGGTATCTAATCCTAAGTTTGATTTTGGTTTCAAACTCTAGCTTTCAAGTTTTACTTGTTCTTTATCTAATGACCCTACAAGACCACATCATATAACATTTTTCTTTTGTGAAAGACACTCACATCACATAACCTATTAAAAGTTGCCTTACTCCATCTTTTCGTACGTTTTCAACAATTCCTTTCAAAGTTTGCGTGATGCAACTAGATTTACGCTAATAAATATCTATAAGAAGATATCGATGACATATAACATATAAGTATTCAATATGTTTGCTTATTGAAAATATCTTAACATGAGACTCCAAAAACATGCCTAAATGAAGTATGTATGTAAACAATATACATATGTAAACCTTATAAAATAAAGTAATATTGATTCATATACTTATAATATATATCAACTTAAAAACAAACCTAATATATTCATTATTGTTTAGTGTATTATTAAGCTCTTTATATTACTATTGTTACTAATTAACTATTTCTTATTTTTATAGTAATAACAAAGCTTTTTGTATCACTTAAAAAATAGAGTCATGCGATGTTTATTTACACAAAATTATGTAACAAAATCCCACACGGGATTAGGGATTAGATATTTCCAATTCCAGTACACAAATATTAGTGACAAGTGTCCATGCCACGTAGTTGCCGACTTGGCCTGCCCAAAAAGTTGTCACTCCGGACCAATATTTTTGCCACGTTGTCAAACTTCCGTTTAACCTATCGTCAACTCTAGAAAGAGAAAGAGATGCCACGTATAGACTTCACACTCAACCAAATAACTACAACTTCTTACACCTTTTCAACAAGAAAACTACAAACCATTTTACACACACATCCACGTTGGACCCACGCCACTATATATACATATATATAAATCATCAAACCCCTCAAAAATATGTCCAACCAATTCAACAATTCTCTACACAACACTCTTTCTTCTTCTTCTTCATTCTGTAAAGCAAAAAAAATCAACATGGAGTGGACTAGAGGCCATGTTCTAGGCCGTGGTTCCTCTGCCACCGTCTCTGCCGCAACCTCCACCTCCGGCGATGTTTTCGCGGTCAAATCAGTTGAGTTTTCACAATCAGAGAATTTGAAAAGGGAACAACATTTTTTGTCAATCTTGAAAAGTCCTTATGTTGTTAGCTACAAAGGGTGTGACATTACCAGGGAAGATGGCAACAAGATGATGTACAATATGTTTATAGAAAACATGTCATGTGGTTCAATTATCGATTTATTAAGTGCCCGAAATGGTGTTGGTTTAAGCAATTTGGAAATTGCAAGCTACACAAGACAGATAGTTAAAGGGTTAAATTACATTCATTCTTGTGGCATAGTGCACTGCGATATTAAAGGTCGCAATATTTTGGTAGATGGTAATATTGTTAAAATTGGTGATTTGGGTTGTGCTAAATGGGCTAATGAGGTGTCCAAAATTCTTGGGACGCCAATGTTCATGGCCCCTGAAGTTGCACGGGGCCACGAACAAGGTTTTCCTGCGGATATATGGGCACTTGGATGCACAATGATTGAAATGATGACAGGTGATTCACCATGGGCTAATGTTAATGACCCGGTATCACTTCTTTACAAAATTGCATTTTCAAATGAAATCCCGGAAATCCCAAATGAATTGTGTGATCAAGCAAGGGACTTTCTAAGCAAGTGTTTGGTTCGTGATCCAAGACAAAGATGGACTGCGAAACAACTTCTAAACCACCCGTATATTCAACAATTTGACGACATTTCAAACCAAATTGATTGTGATAAGTTCGTCACAAGTTCACCAACAAGCATACTTGATCAAGATATTTGGGATACAATAGATGCATCATCATTAGTGAGTACCGATTTTTCTGAATCTATTTGTTCATTAAAATCAGTAAGGCAAAGAATGAAACATATAGCGGGCAAGTATGAGATGAGGCCAAAGTGGGAATGTGAAAATGGGGAAAACGAATGGATCACAATCAGATCGAATATATGAAGATGTTGACAGGAAAACAAATAGTGGGGGGGTGATTTGCAGACCATATGTGGCTGTGATCGAACATCATGAGTTGTACTTATAAAATAAGCAGTTTTTTAGTTGTACGTGAAACAAGTACATATGTTTTTTTTACCATGTCTTCGAAACAAAAAATTTTTGGACTTTTAACAGTTTTAGCATTTACTTTTTTCCTTTTTTGCATGTTTTGTGACCCGTGAAGGTAAAACTTTCAAGAGTTATTGAGCCAACTTTGTTACATGCACATCAATTTTGTTTTACTTTACCGACATCTCGATCGATCCAATGTGTATTCAACTAACTTAATATAATTTTGTTTTATTTTATCGACATCAATTTTGTTTTATTTTACCGACATCTCCAATATGAAACTTGCGATTTCTAACATCGTAATGTTTAGGGGGACCGTTAAATTTGATTTAGAAGTTACAACCACCAATCGACTAATCAAGCAATAGCACTCAACACTTCACTTAATCCGCAAGTCAGCAATAACCAACCTTTTCTAGAAAATATATATGTATATTTATATCATTATATGTATATTTAGTGATGTAACAAGACCAGAACCCATGAACACGTGTTTAATATAAAAACCTTTGCCACATTAAAAAGTATATTGCACGTAGCCTCGTTGGTCACAATATAACCTCACAAACTAACTATTGGGGTGGGGTTGGGGGGGTCCGAAAAACGTATGTGTGAAAAGAAGCCACCATATATATTGTAGTTGCCAAGTTTAACACTAACATGAGTTCCATATGTACAAAAGGTGTTATATCTTGACAAAAGATCTTATATCACAAGCTTTTATAACCCCATGTGGATTGTGTTGATTCTCAGAGTCCACTTTAACAAACAATAAGCTTGTAGGCTTTAAAAGAATTAACCTGTAGTTTGCTGTTGAATTAGGACACATCTAGTTATAAATGCGACTAAGGGTAGCGGATCTAGAAATAAATATCACGTGTGTCCAATTATAATTCATCCACTTCAACAAAATGCTTACTTTATAATTTACCTAAGTTCAAAATTTTGGATAACATTTGTCTAAACATAATTTTCCATATGTTTTGTTAAAAAAATTTCCAATCTAACATAGGTCCATGGACATATGTTATCTCTATATAGAACTGCCTCAGGCGACTAAGCTATTTATTTTAACTTGAACAATAACCAAGTGAACGCGCGGGACAAATACACGCCTAACACTTTGGTTTTGGACAAAAGTATATATATGTCAAATTACTCAAAGTGTGAGAGGGATAATATTCTACCAAAAAGTGGAATGCTTGATACCAACCTGCTTTAGTAGTTCAACCCCATTTACCTCCAACCTAGCTTCTCCTACCTTACCACATAATTGTCACATTATTTTGTTTTTAAAGTCAACAAAACATAAATACAGAGGAAGGTATCCAAGTATCCAACCCATAATATATTTTGAGTTTAGTTTCAAAGTTTATCTTTTAATATTTACATATCCTTATCCAATGACCTCTCAAAATGACATCATATATTTCAGACTATTGAAAGATAACTTGTCTAATTATATCGTTTCAAGTTTTCCATTATACAACCTCTTATATCGTTTACCCTTTATAACTAAATCTACGCTGATACACAATATATGGTAAAATAGCTATATGCATCTGTCTAAGTGTTTTCATGGGACACTATAATCCAATTCTATATATACCACTATCAAATTGGCTTAGTGATCAAATATTTTGATTTTTCATAAGATGTCTCATGTTTGAATCTCATTATGCGTACATTTTGGGGTTGCTTGAGAAAATGTTCAAAATGGGTCATAAAATCAAATATTCGGTTTAAACCACGAAAATCTAAGTCAAAAACTTGTTTTATCCAATTAACTTGCATAGTAAAAATCTAATCCGTTTACTATGCAGTATTTAATTTCTAGATCCTGTCAGTCAAAATAATTAATCAAGCATGAATTTAACTGTCAGAAAAAAATGATTAAACATTCTCTCCATCAAATCACAAATGTGCTTCTCTTCGTCCCCTGCCACATGTTCACTTCCCCGAATTTTTGTGTAATAAAATCCCACAAGTAAGGAGTTTTATATATTTCCAATTTCCAATTCTAATACACAAATCTTAGTGACAAATGTCCAAAAAGCTGTCATTACATACTACTAATATTTAGCCACGTTGTCAATTTTTCGTTAAGGAAATCACCAACTCTAGCGGAAGAAAGAGATGCATGCCACCTATAACTAACAACTCCTTACACCTTATCAACCAGAAAACTACAAACCCTTTTTACACACACATACACACACGCCACTATATATACATAAACCATCAAACCCCTCAAATATCAACCAACCAATACAACAGTTATTTTACCCCCTCAACGTCTTTCTTTTGCTTCGAATAAACATAAACCAATATGGAGTGGACTAGAGGCCCTTTTCTTGGCCGCGGTTCCTACGCCACAGTCTTCGCCGCCACCTCCACCTCTGGTGATACTTTCGCTGTCAAATCAGTTGATTATTCTCAGTCGGAGAGTTTGAAAAAGGAGCAACACTTTTTGTCAAACTTGAAAAGTCCTTATGTTGTGAGCTACAAAGGGTGTGACACCACTAGAGAAGATGATAACAAGTTGATGTACAATCTGTTTATGGATTACATGGCGTGTGGTTCGATTATCGATTTGTTGAAGGCCCGAAATGGTGGTGGTTTCAATAGTTTGGAAATTGCAAGCTACACAAGACAGATTGTCAAAGGGCTAGAGTACATTCATTCGTGTGGCATAGTGCATTGTGATATTAAAGGTACCAATATTTTAGTTGATCGTAATGGTGTTAAAATTGGAGATTTGGGTTGTGCTAAATGGGCTAATGAGGTGTCCCAAATTCGTGGTACACCAATGTTCATGGCCCCTGAAGTTGCAAGAGGTGAAGAACAAGGTTTTCCGGCGGATATATGGGCTCTTGGATGCACAATTATTGAAATGATGACGGGTGATTCACCATGGTCTAATATTAGTGACCCGGTTTCACTTCTTTATAGAATTGCATATTCTAGTGAAATCCCTGAATTCCCAGATGAATTGTGCGATCAAGCAAGGGACTTCCTTAGCAAGTGTTTGGTTCGTGATCCAAAACAAAGGTGGACCGCGAAACAACTTCTAAATCATCCGTATATTCAACGATTTGACGACAATTCAAACCAAATCGGTTGCGAGATATTCGTTACAAGTTCACCAACAAGTATACTTGATCAAGATGTTTGGGATTCAATGGATGAATCATCATCATCATCATCATCATCATTGGTGAGTAGTACTCATTTTTCGGAATCTATATGTGCATCAAGCATACTGAGACAAAGAATAAAAAACTTGGCTAGCAAGTCAGGGATGATACCAAAACGGGCATATGAAAAAGAGGACAATCAATGGATCACGATCAGAAGAATGGATCAGGTGATAGGTGTGGTAGGTGATGATGAGATGGAGGTGGATTTGCACCTTGATCAGTGGCGCTGAAAATGATGATGAGTTGTACATAATTAGTTGTTTAGATACTAACAAAGTTAGTTTTAGACCAATAGTTGTGAAACAAGTATATAATTTATTTGTACATATTGGTACATATAACAAAATAACACATTTAATTTTTTGGCTTTTGACTATTTTCGTATTATCTTTCTTTTCTCTCTTTTAATACTGTACTGTGAAGGTTAATGTTAAAGAAAATATTTATTGAAAATTGATTTTTGTTTTACATAAGGGTATTTCTTACCAACACCTTAATTAAGTATGCCAAGTTGCCATAACTAAAAGATCTTAGTAACCATAGCCATTAAGACCGCAGGGAATGCATCGATGAGGGACACGGTATCTTGTGGTACCGAGGAGCACACTGCCCCCTTCAAGCGGTACAAGACCAAAGTGGGCACAACGCACTGTCTCGTTTTCTATCTCTCTCTCTCCCTTTTACGTTTGTCTCTCACTTATCGCTTTCAATGGCTATTTTTTAGGCGAAAGGAACAGAGGAGCATTTCTTGTGATTAGGGAGAGGAGGGGAGGGGAGGAATGAAAAAATAAGAAAGATAATGTTAAAATTGGGGGAAGGGAGGGGATATACTCTTTTCAAAAGCCAAAAAAACGTTGCAAAAACAAAGGGGTTGAGATGTCGCATGCCAAATTGCGGTATCGAAGGGTGATGTCTGGCAGTACCCTTCACCTTAAGAATATGGTTAAGACACAGTACAATATTTATGTTGGTGGTTGATAATTATTTTTATTTATATAATTATTTTTATTTCTATACATAATTTTTTTAATACGTCTTAAATATTATTAAATATTGTAATTAACAAAAAACACTTAAATTAAAAACTTCGTTTTATGGATACAATCAAACAATGATACTTGGAACTATTTTCATTCGGCTACACAACACGTTTTTGGACATAAAATTAACCAGAGATTTTGGGTAGGGTCGGAAGGTGCGCTACTATTGCATTTGTAGTTATGCACTATATATATATAGTGAAATACCTACGCGTAAATAATGACAACTGGCAAAATAAAATACATCTAAATCCATTATATATTTTCCAGACGTGGTACTCATAATAATTTGTACGTGTACTTAAATTTAAACTAGGTTTGACTTCTAACTTTTATTAAATTAAAATAACAATATTTTCAGTAAAAACAAATATAATAATATAAACAATAAAAATAAGACGGTCAATATTAGTTGATTCAATTATTTATCATAGGTTGTTTGAAAGTTTATCATGGTAATAAATTCACTGTCATACAAAAAAGTAAAGTCCAAAGTTTTTATCATAAACATTGATAAACGTTAATTATTATATTATAATTGTATAACTATTCAGGGACCAATTTTTTTCTTTTTTAACGGCAAAAAGTATATATTATTACTATAATATCGACTAACAAGATACTAGCGATCAGAATACAATTACAACAATCTAGCGATCAGGAACCTTTTTTTTTTTTTTATAGAAAATACAGACTAAAATATATTACCGAATAACATATACATTGTTTCAACCTACAATTGATATCACTAGCCTATTAATCCTACTTTTATAAATTTAGAGACTCAAATATAAACTATAAATTACATCCATAGACGTTAATCCTGACTTGAAATGAATATACTAAAAAGGTTTGACTATTGGTTAAATACATAAAGTGACGCTAATGAGGACAAAAATAAAGAAATTTATAGATTATTAAACAAATTATTTAAATTCATCAATATCTTATAACGATAGCTAATGATCATTAAGAGATAATTTGACAAAATTTAGAGATAATTAATTCTTTTTAAACAACTAGATTTAAATAACATCCTACATCTATACTATTATATACGAAAAGTATATCCGCGCAATGCGCAATAGTGTATGATTATTTCATAAAAATTAAGTTGTAGTTTACATGAAATTCATAAACTTGATTCAGTACATGCATCAAAAGGTGATGGTAGCCGGTAGCCAGCTTCGTCGACCGCCGGTTCTAGATTGCCTAACACATGAATATATAAAAAACGTGTTTGTTATTATTGTTAGAATATTAAAAAATGATTATGTAAATTAAAATATAAATAATTAATAACATAAATAATATAGACATTAAATAGTATATACATTAAATGATATTAAATGATAATCTAAATAAAGAAATACTTCAAAACTTCAAAAATTAAGACATCTTCCATTTGCTTTATAAGGTAGTAAATATTTATAAAAAAAAGATCAAAAGGTCTTAATTTTTGAAAATTTAAGATCAAAATTTTTTGCTACAATGCCCTTATTACTAAATAGAAATAATCATTTCTATTTTTAAATATGTCACTATCAAACTGTAACATACATCAGGGTGTTTGATAATCTAATTCGGTAGTTGGCGAAACCAGTCGTCGGTCACCGTCACTCATTACCACATGTATTAGTTAAAGTTTACAATGAGAACTCATTCATCCGCACGTTGTGTGGGTATGTATCTAGTATATATTTTATTTTTTAAGTAATAAGTTAAGTACCTTTGTCATGAGTGTAAAATGAAACTTAAGATTTTAAAAGTGCTTAAAAGATCGTTATATGTAAAATCTTGATTTAGAAGTTACAACCACTAATCTACTAACCAAACAATATCACCCAACACTTCATCCATAAGTTACCAAAACCAACCTTTCTAGAAGATGTGTGAGTTATGTAAAAAACCAAATACATACCACGAGTACATATTTAATTAAAAAGGTTTATCACATTTTTATTATATGTTTACATATAGTAACGGTACGTGAACGCAATATAGCCTCACAAACTATTAGGAAAAGGCCTCTACATTAGTCGTCTTAAGTTTAATAGCATAATTTAACTACGTTTACATAAATTCCATATGTACCATAGGTCTTATATGACATGCATCTATAACCCAATGTGAATCGAGTTAATTATAGGTCATTTACTCCAACAAACAATAAGAGGATTGGATTAGTTGCTAATTAGTTTAACTTCAAACATAACCAAAAAATTGGAATATTACACTCCCAAGACTTTCATTTTGGACCATAGTACGTGTCAAAACTACTCAAAGTTTGAGACGATATTCTACCAAAAAGTGGAATACTTGATACCAACCACTTTAGTGGTTCAACCCATTACCCCAAACCTTCTCCTACTTTACCACATAAACCCCTAAATTCTGTTGATTTTCAAAGTCAACATACACAAATACAAAATAGGGTATCTAACACTAAATTTTCCGGGTTGGTTCAAAACTCTTATCTTTCAAGACAATATCCTTCTCCAATCCAATCCTTTTATAATGAGTGGTGATCCGTATATCACCAATTTTTAGCCGTACACCACCAAACATATTTCATATGATTGTACAGTACAACACCTTAAAACATGTTTGATGGTGTACGGATCATCACCCTTTTATAATTCCTTAGATAATAAACTTTGTGCATAAAAGCATTAACCTGTGATGAAATTAGATAAGACGTCGATTAGTCGTCTGTAGATGACTCGTAAGTAATTGTAGGTTCCAGTCACAGACATGAAAAATTTGTTGATGGTATTCGACATCCATAAAAGAATGTCATTACACTTTCATTAATTACATATTTGTATCTTTTTTGTTTTCTTTTTTTTTTGTGATAAAGGGGACGGTACCCATGGAAAATTTCATTCACACCAATTAAAAATAAAATGATTACAAAAGCGCAATGGTTATACTCATTGAACTCTCAAAATGTCTGCCTAATTAGTGTTTAGTAAATAAAACAAGCAAAGAAATAATAACACTCCTACATTTAAATTTACAGCACCAGATTACAAAATAAACCAACACAAAAAATAACTCACATGCATTACCAATCCATCATAGATGAAATGGTATCAGTTGCCATGCAGCATGGGTCCACATGTGCAGTCTAACAACACGGGTTCGTTTCTTGAGGGGCCCATAGCATTGTGGGTATTTGGCGAAGACATTTTACTGGCATCATACCTTTAACTGGATATATATGATGATAGATACCAATACAGTACCGAGGACAAGGTTCCTTCCTTAGCTCTGTTTCAAAAAATAACGCACATTGAAAATCTTCATATTGCTTTTTAAGACATCAATATCCATCTTCCATATTCATTAAACATATTTGTATCTTTGTAGCTGTATAAATTACAACATGTTCTTTTTCAAGTTTAACCGAACTGAAAATACCGATCAAGATGATCAACATATCTTCTCTTTGGTACATAACTCTTCTAATCGTCCTCTTGTTTCAAACTAGACCAATTATATTAAGAAGACAAAATAATACAAATATTCTTCAAAATATTAACATATCGACTAAGTCCTTTTTAAATCACTAATTATCATTGGCCTCTTAAATTATAAAACAAAATCCCACTAGTTAGGGATTGTATATCTATTTTCCAATGATAAAACAAATTAAGACATGTACGTACGTAGTACGTACGTACGTACGAGTATATATATATCCTTGATGACAAGTGTCCATGCCACACGTAGCTGCCGTCATGGCCTGCCCATTAAATCGTTAATCCGTACCAATATTTTGCCACCTTTTTTTAATCTTCCTGTTAAAGTAATCGTCAACTGACTAAGATGCCACCTATAGACTTCACACCAACCAAATAACTACAACTTCATACACCTTTTCAACAAGAAAACTACAAGCATTTTTTATACACGCACACACGTACACCACTATATATACCAACCATAAAGCCCCTCAAAAATTAACCAATCAATACAATAACTCTTTCACACCACACTAGCTCTTTTTACTTCTTTATTCATACAAGAAAAACAAAACCAACATGGAGTGGACTAGAGGCCATGTTCTAGGCCGTGGTTCCTCCGCCACCGTTTTCGCCGCCACGTCCACCTCCGGTGATGTTTTTGCAGTCAAATCCGTCCATTTTGTACATTCGGAGACTTTGAAAAAGGAACAACAGTTCTTGTCAATCTTGAAAAGTCCTTATGTTGTAAGCTACAAAGGGTGTGACATTACTAGAGAAGGTAACAACAATATCTACAACATATTTATGGACTACATGTCTGGTGGTTCAATTACGGATTCAATTAGTGCCCGAAATGGTGGTGCTTTAAGCAATTTGGAAATTGCAAACTATACAAGACAGATTGTTAAAGGTCTAGAATACATTCATTCGTGTGGCGTAGTGCATTGTGATATCAAAGGTACTAATATTTTAGTAGAAGAAAATGGTGTTAAAATTGGAGACTTGGGTTGTGCTAAATGGGCAAATGAGGCGTCTCAAATTCTTGGGACGCCAATGTTCATGGCCCCAGAAGTTGCACGGGGCCAAGAACAAGGTTTCCCAGCCGATATATGGGCACTTGGATGCACAATGATAGAAATGGTGACAGGTGATTTACCATGGTCTAATGTAGATGACCACCCGGTATCACTTCTTTACAAAATTGCATTTTGTAATGAAACCCCGGATATCCCAAATGAATTATGCGACCAAGGAAGAGACTTTCTTAGCAAATGCTTGGTTCGTGATCCAAAACAAAGGTGGACCGCGAAACAACTTCTGAATCACCCTTATATTCAACAATTCGACGACAATTCAAACCAAACGATTTGCGAAAAGCTGATGATCAGCACAAGTTCACCAACAAGTGTACTTGACCAAGATGTTTGGAATTACATTGAAGAAGAAGAAGTACCATATTCATCAACATGTTTAGAAAGTAGTTCATTAGTACTGCAAAGAATAAGACAGTTAGCTAGCAGCAAGTCAGGCATAATGTCAAAATTGGTATGTGAAAAGGAAGAAAGTGAATGGGTGACCATCAGATCGAATGAATGAAGTGGGGCGGTGACAGGTTGTGGTAGGTGTTGATGAGATGGACCTGGATTTACATATATTGAAGATGTTGATAATGAGTTGTATATTAGATACCACCAAAGTTAGTTGTAGCAGACCAATATAGCTGTAAATGTTGTGCTAGACATAAAAGCGGCACCGTTTTTGAATTTACTTTGATTTAAATTTAACATGTACATTAGTCGTTGTTCGATAAGTTTTAGTGATCTGATATCGATATTTAGGGAGTATAAAATAAAAAGGGTATATGGGGAACCCTGATACCCATCGACCCATTTCGTATGGGCTTATGATGCCGGTGAAATAACTCCACCTAATTTTTCTTGTATCTTAATAAAACGATTAAGATTTCTAAATTGTTAATCACTAAAATTTTACTTGTATTTCGGTTGTGAGTATATATATGTTAACATCATAAGTGAATCATCAAAAGATAAAACTTAAACACAAATTTAGCACTTACGTAAACACACAATTTAAAGCATGTAATTATTGTTTACGTTTTACTCAAATAACAATATTATTATTAATCCTTTAACTTCCAGTCTATGCATAATTTGTCATATGGTGGTGTTGGATATATACTAGAGATTCTAAAGATGCATTTGGTCTAACGCCCTGATCCAGAGATTACTAAAAGGGGGAAAGGGAAGTAACGAGAATGAAGAATATGCTCCCGAGTTTTATTGATGGAGAGAAACTGAGGGAAGGGGAATGCTAAAATAGCCTAATTTCTATTCGAGCCTATCCTTCCATAAGTGGGGGATAGTCCTTCTCTCCCCTCCCTTCAATCTTTCTTAAAAAAAGTGTAGGAGCCCGTATAGAGCGAGTTTTTAAAAAATAGGTATGAAAGTAAAAATGATTAGAAATAATTAAAGATGGTTAAAGTATATATTATAACTCCATGGCTTCTTAGAAATATATACGTTGACTAGCATGGTACACGCGTGTTACGGCAGATACAATTTACAGGGCGTTAGATACTCGTGCGTTGATGGTTGTGGTGTTGGCAGTTGGGGGGGGGGAGATTTTTTGAGAGTGTTTTGTGGTTCGTGTGTGTGTGTTTGTGAGAGAAAGAGTGATAATAAATAAATTGGAGGGGTGGGGGCTGGCAAATTAGAAAGAGAGTGGCTGACAAAATAAAATAACGAAGGACAATTTCGTACATTCGCATCTTCCTTTTTTTCAATATTTCCAAAAATAAGAGGTCTATAATTTTTATAAAGGGGTAAAGATAAAATAAGATAAAGTTATCCATTCTAGAGTTGGTTACTTAGCGTCTTAGCTTATTAATATTGAATTACTATATGTTAGCAACTGCTATTATTCTATATACTATGTAATCAAATTAAAATTACAACTTGTGAAAATATCTCAATATTTAAAAGAATCATATCTCTATAGGTTAGATATGGTGAAAAATATGAGACGTGTAAGTTACTTTGCATTAGTGGTTGTGCAACCCATTCCTAACCTTTGGAAACCCTTTTTAAAAGACCAAAAGTTTCTACGTAAATATTAGTAATCAAACTTAAAAGTTATAAAATTATCCAGTAATCACTTACTTATAACCTTCTAATTGTCATACTAAGGAGTGGTATAAAATATTAGTTGTGTGCTAATTATTCTGTTCATATCTTAAATATCATTCTTTGACATGTACAGCCGAAAACCTGGCCATCAAATTCTTTGATTCAATGGTTCTAACGAATAAGGACATCTAAGGTAAGTGGCAAACGGATCGATGCAATGGCTATCTAGACCGCATCAATTTGTCGTGTTCTTGACAGTACTAAATAAAAAATCGATCACATCAATTAGAAATCGTGACATGAATATACCATTATATCGTTCTAGCTTCAAAACTCTTTCAATGTGTTACATTATGTGATTGTGTCATCTAGATATGGCTGGTGTAACACATATCATTCTTTCTTGACCTTGTTACTCGAATAACTTGCATAAATCACATCATTAGTTTTTGCATCATCCTTTCGCAATGACTTTTTGGCACCAAAGAAGAGCTTCAAGAAATACAATAAAAATATATGTACAACTACGGGGATATGATATACTTGCTTTTGCTTAGACACCTTAACTTTATTCGACCTCGACCAAGATTTGGACCTGGACTTGGACTGTTTTCTAAATAAATTTGGTACCCGCTTGCGTCTCAAAAGTTTATGTTTGACGACCGGTTTTTCCCTAGCTACATCCCTAAGAACCGTAGTGTCCGGAAAATGATTGTCGAAACTAACATGAACCGGGACCATGGTGGAGTTTAGGCCACAGGACGTGTCTTGAATGTAAAGATTGGTGTTTGTTGGTTGAGTATGGGTGGGCTGAAATATGGAACAAAGTAAAAGGGGTAAAAGCAGTAGTAATAGTGAATTTGGTGCCATTAAGTGGTGATGGTTTGACTTGCAAACTTTCAAAATGATGTTGCTCTTTTAAATGGTGAGAACGAGATCCATGTGCTTGTTTTTTTCACATAATTTACATAGGGACCTCAGCCGCAAGAAAGGACGAAATAAAGAATAATAATATTTTTTATTTTGAACAGCCAAATTAAAGAATAATAATACTACATGTGCTTATTATGAAATAATATTTTGTATTAAAAAAATAATTTAGTCAGTTGAGTGTAGGGATGGCAATGAATCGGATATGGATCGGATGTCGTCATATCCATATCCATATCCATTTATATATTTATTATCCATATCCATATCCATATCCATTTA